>JBAMJR010000162.1:3230000-3535000 GCA_038501785.1 Myoxocephalus aenaeus
TGCACTGTAGAAGGATTTATGTTTTATTTTTGTAATGTTTATGAACAGAGGTGGGTCACACACATACAGCTATTGAAAATAAATATATTTTTATATTGTACACTGTTGTCTGATTTTTAAAAGCACTTTAAAAATAAAAAGGGAGCTTAGTTGTATCTGACTGCTTGTATTAATTGATGAAAAAGTAGCTATGAGCAGTAACATAGAAAATGTAATAATATATTGAGAATTGTTGTGCATTCAAATTGTAGACAGGTTAATTGTAACTGAATAGAATCATGAGTCACACTTCTAGCTGATATGCTGTCAGTAAGCAACTATGCGTATGTACCGAAACCAGCACGTGCACGTGCACATGCACACGCACACACACTTTATCATTATAGGAAAGAGACATTTCCTGCCTCTTGGCTTAAGTGCTGACAACACAGCAGGAATGACTTAGCAGTTAGGAAGTACTTATTAAGAAGCACTATTAGATTAAGTGACCTGAATGTACTTGTTTGTGTGAGCTTATTTTTCCCTTAAATTTGAACCCATACAATGTGTGTGCTGTGCAGAGCCATTATGAGAAACCTTTGGTTAGGGGCCCTAACTAAGACAAAAATAGGAATGCACGGAAACTAGTACTGCTGTCATACCCAGAGGAAAAGAATGAAATAATTTCTATAACAGTAATATCAAACCCTAATTAGCATGTAACAAATCACATAAACATGTCAGTCTCAAAGGTAGAGCAACTCATTATTGACTGATAATCAAAAGGTCAGTACTCAGAAATGGTATCATCGGTGAAAATGAGGTGTCAATGAATCCCCAGTGCCAAACATATTTGACTGGCCAGATATAAACAGTAGCAAGCCGTATGTGGTTTCACATTCACACTGGACCAGACATGACATAATGCTGCAAGCCTTTTTAAAACACCACAACTCTGTGGTCACTGTGTGGTGAGTGGGTTTCAAATAGGAGGCTCAACATTCAAAAGATTCTGAGCATGGCAACATGACACACGCACACACGCGCACACACGCACACACGCGCACACACACACACACACACACACACACACACACACACACACACACACACACACACACACACACACACACACACACACGACGCTGAGGAAGCAGATTACTTTAGCTGAGGATGGTGCCAGAGGCGGAAACAGACAGGTGTAATTATAGAAGGCAAGCACCATGTTCTTTGGGCACCGCAACTTCCACTGAGAACAGCAAATACACACACACACCCACACACACACACACACACACACACACACACACACTCAAAGAGTACTGACAACAACTGCCCAGTATTCCTTCACATTTAACTGTTTTCCATTTGACTGGTACAAAAGAAAATGGCGATTGTTGAAAGTTATTGTGTCAACACACGTCAGTGTTGTAGCTCAGCGTTAGCTGGTCCTTGTCTGGAGTGGCATGGGAGTGAAGCGGAGAGACCGTGAGACCCACCGGCCACCAGCCCGCTGTTCGGCTCATTTTCTGCAACCAGAAGCATGGTGGAATTCGCAAGCTACCAAACTAGTGGACAGTTGGCTAGCTAGCTAGCTTGCTATGAAACTGAGTCTATATATAAAGCATTACGTTGTTAATTGTACTCATTTACTCTACTCTGGTTTGCCCCTGATTTGAATAGGAATGTTTGTTTCACAATTTTTTCATGGTATCCTTTATTGTTAATCCTTTATTTAAAGGGAGTGCAATCATACGTCGTACGTGGTTCTGTCTCTTTAAGGGACACACTTTAAGCTTCATGAGACAAAGTTTCTGTGAATGCTGCACGCTCTGAATCCGTGTGTCACCAACTCTTGTGTATTAACTCCTGTGTGTCTGTATGTGAACATGCTCATACTCATGAGAAGGGTCAGGTCATCTTGTTCTCTGTGAGGATTTTCCGTATAGATGTGCATGCATTCAATCTGTGTCAGAATTAATTGAGGAATTTCTGAGACCTACTCCGTAATCACCATAGAACTTAACACATATAAAAGTAGGGTGTCGCAGTAACAGAATAAATTGCCTAAATGGGTCAAGTAAAGCCAGAAAGTTTTGTCACACGCACACACAAGCAACAAGTGACCATTCGTTCTAAACACAATCAAGCCGCTTAGTAATCAGAATGTGACCTACTGTAACTATTCAAACTGTTGAATTGTATTAGTTACGGTTAAATACACCACAATGCGTCAGTGTGAGCATTTGAGAAGTGACTTGGTTAAAAAGACTGAAAAACAGCTCTGCCATTCACACTCTACTACGACCACCAGTAAAGTCCTTTGTTGTTAGAAATACGAACAGTAAGTCCTAATTCAACGCGACAGAGGCATTGAGTCCCGTATACAGCAGACTGGCATCAAACTGACAGATGGTAAATGCTGCATTTTAGTAATTATGTTAAGGGAAGCATGTTGAATTGCCTTTGAGTATGAAATGTGCTTTACAAGTAAACTTACTTTGCCTCTGTTAAAATACTGGTCTTCACATAAAAACACAAATTTGTCATGGTGTTGCGAAATGTGATCATATCATCTGTACAGGGGTCTGTGACAATACAAAGTTTCTATCATGTATTGTTCATGCGAATGTGAATGTGCCCACACTGTGACAGACAGACAGATGCCAACATGGCGCCATAATGTCGAACACACCATGTACCATAATAAATGAGTCCTGCGTGTGTGCTGTGCCTGTCTATGTTTGTCACCTTGCTCATCCAGGATTTACGCTTGCACATGGCTTTCCTCCTTTTCACAGCCTCCCACAGTCGTCTCTGTCCTTTATAAAAAGAATAAAAGAAATGCAGTGATGGTCAGTGGTAAACACAAAAGGATGAAGACTGCAGCTTCTTCTTCTTTTCCTATGAGTCTTCTTGCATCAGGAAAACCCAGAGGAACCATTCAGATTCAAGTAAAAAGGTATACTATACTACTCTCTTAATTGGAAGACAACTCAGAGCAGGACAAAATAAATGATAGACTAAACACCATGAAAGGGGAGAAAAGGAAAAACAAGAAGGGTGGGAGGGGAGAGAAAATATGGTGTATACACACTATACTATATGCTAGAAGAGATTGGAGATAAAGCAAGCGCAAGACCGAAGAAGGTTGAGGGTTTAGCCAACAGTGAGATGAGTGGAGAAAAAAGATGTAATGAATAAACGAGCAGCAGAAGTAGGTGTAATTAGTTTTAAGCTACTTGATACCCGAGGACCCTGAGGGCCTCAGTAACGGGATTCAGAACTGTACTGCTGCCATCCTCTTCACACACACTTCACAAACAAAAGACTTGGCACATAAGTGTTTCTTCCTATTGTGCCTAATTACCAGTTGTGACTTTAAAATGATATTAGGGTAGTGAGTAATGGAGGATTTGCTCACGCTATGCTGAGGGGGAGCCAAATGAGACACAGCCATTACAGCAGACAGGTACTGCAAGTCCTTTCTTCCCGCTGCTGTCAGGCTGCACAATACGCTGAGCTCCCAGTAGGCCACGAACACTTTGAACACTTCTGAACTTGGACACTTCTGAACACTTTAATTAATTCACCTGGTGCAATATCTAATACGTGCAATACGTTTAAGTACTTTTATACACTTTTTATCTTGTATTCAGTCTGTATATTTAATATTCTTCTTTACTGTTTTTATTTTGTTTTTATTACTGTTTTACTGTTTATTTATATTACTTTATTTATATCTTTTATTTACTTGTGAGCAATGCTGCTGTAATCCTGTAATTTCCCCACTGCGGGACTAATAAAGGATTATCTTATTTTATCTTATTGTATGTGATGTTGTCTTAAACAAGACTATTTTCAGGATCCCAGCAAAACTGAACTAGGCCTTTGGGAAAACTAAACACAAATGTACACATACTGTGAAAACAACAAAACACACACACACACACACACAAGCAAACACACAGTTTCTCACCAGGCCGACCCATGCCGATCTTCTCCAGGTCTTCGTTCTTGACGTAGTCAAAGTGTGACAGCCGTGTGACGTTGAGGTCGTCTCGGATCCGCAGGAAGTACTGCTGCAACTGCACCTCCATCAGCAGCTCCAGCAGCCATTCTGTACCTTCCTCACACTGCATGCTACTGCCCAGTTTCTGCAACACACACACAAAGAATATAGGGAACTGAGTTCAATATTCATTCAACAGTTTTCTCAATGCTTGGTCTCAAAGCTACAAAATACAGCCAGATAGAAAGTCACTGAGTAACAATCAAACCATTCTTTTCTATAAAAAAAAGGAGAGGAACTGAGCTCAAATCTATCGTGTGATCCCCAGTAATTGTTTACAACACATCGAAATACTTGCTTATGCGCTTGACTTGGACATGGATATAGCATTAGCTGCTCGTCAGAGGACCAAAAATTGACTCATTTTACATTGAGAGTATCAAATAGACATTGATTTCAGATCATGTGTCATTGTAGTGTTAATATACCACTGTCAGCAAGATGTAGATCTGAGGGTGCGGGTGGAGGTTTGGGGAGTAATGAGTTATTGTAGGTAGGGAGGTGCATGTCCATTTATGCATTTATGGGTGAGTAGTAGGACTCTTTAGTCAATCCGGAATGAGACAGGGAGCCAGTGTAGTCAGTGCAGAATGGGTGTTATGTGTTCATATTTCCGGACTCTCTTCAGGATCCTGGCAGCGCTGTTTTGCACATCAGTCATATGAAGAGAAATGGGGGGCTCCTAAACAATCTGACCACAAAATAAATAAATAAATATATATAAATAATGTATACACACACACTGTACTATGCTTCGCCATAAAACAGTCAGACCATCAATCTTGAATGAAAAAACACAACACCACAGTTCAAAACATCATCAATCACTGTCTACTTAAAGTGACAAACTGAAACTAGCACAACACAAAGCTAAAATGAATCTTAAATCCTGTTTCGCTTCTTCATAGGTCTATAAATCAAAATGATGGAAATAAATAGAGAGTAAAGGCATGAAGAACTTTGAAGATGAACCACTACAAAAGTACATCTACTGCATTACACTGACCCACAGTATTATTCCCAGTCTCAATGGGCAAGAGAACAGACCTAATCAAGACAAAAAATGACAAACATTCCTAATCTGCAGAGATTGACAGGGAGACCTTTCTGGTGGATGCGCTGGGTCGTAGGGGCCACTCCACTGAGTCGTAATTAGACTCTGTGAATGAGGAACTTCCTGTACTCGCTGAGCCAAGGTTACAAGGTCTAGAGGAAAGTGTCAGAGGTCACAGCTTCCCTTCTGTCATCTAAACTTGTTAATGGGTTTAGACACTTCCGAACACTTAATGAATGTGACCAGTGGAGTTAAAGAATGTCTTCTTTTCCTCACACAAGTACATACCTAAATTGGGCCATAAAAGTTGCCATGATGTGACCACCCCCCACACCACTGAAAAGATGTATTTATTGGTGTCTTTTCAATGGAAAGTGAGTGGTCCTGTATTTACCATGAATTTTTGATGCAAGGTCTGACTGAGACCGATCTACTGGGAGGGCTCAATCCCCAATGGTTATGCCAGATGTCTGTATCCTGATACAAATGCATTGCAATGCACATAAAAGTGGGTCAGCTGATATCTCGTTAGCAATGTCCTAACATGCAGCTTTGGTGCTCTGTGTCAGCAGGAAGCTCTGTCCACTTGAACAGAAAACGGTCTGCGATGTTCGCTTGAGGATAAATCCTCTGACTTATGTAAAGCAGGTACAACAAGTCTGTTATTAACTTAACCCAATGTATTATTATAACCTGCCAGATCCACTTTATAGAGATGCAGGCTACACTGGATGCCTGCAGTGCCTGTGGCTTTAGGATTAAGTGCAGCTGCAGTCATTTGAATCCGTCTCTCTCGCATCATGCCTGACCCCTACCCTGAGAAAGACGATACGGCGGTCTGTTTGGCTGGTCCACTGCGCTGCTAAGCTTTACCAAATGCTCTTCTACCATGTAGCATGTTTATTTGATCTACTGATCACGTTGTTAAGAGTTTAAAACAAAGATTTTCCCTGACACATTTAAACAAACAAACATTTTTCATTGGTATCCACGGAAGAAACACATTTGTATAACGCACAACATATTCATGCATGGGGCATATACCATGAACTATTACCTGCGTTATCCTCCACAATGCAGCCCCAAGTCTGATCGACCCTGGCAGTCGACATCCGAGTGTTATTTCACCGGACGCTGCCAAAGACGTAAGTCAGCTTCCTCTTGGGCCTCTTTCCATGACAGTGTCATATGTGAGGCACGAGGGGTCAAAATCAAGGTGCTTAAGCCATCATATCATATTTCTCTGTCAACTTGCTAACCAATTTACAAAACCGATTAAACAGGATATTACGTTTTACACTTTTTGGAGACAGGTGCGGAACAGAAATCACATTCACTTATAGAGGTGGTAAAATGGGTTGTGTCTAATCTGACAAAGGTCATATGTTGTCACCAAATCACACTATCCAGTAACATTTTGGGAGGAAGAAAAAGGTGAGCTGGACTGGTCTTCTTTCCTTTGTTGTCATATGTAAAACATCTTGAAGTACTTATCTTGACTTCTCCTTTAATGGGATGAAGAGGAAGATGCACATTGAGGAGATGTGAAGTTAGCAGGAGTAATCCTATGTTTTATTAATTACAACCAGAGCCAGAAGTCCAGTATTAGGGCTCTAAAAAGTGTCATTTTGCCACTTCCCCAACTTTCCTTTTTTTGTTTTAAAAAGGAGAGCCCATTTCGTTTCCAGTTTCAAATGAAAAGTAAAAAGAAATAGACAGAAACAACAAGTA
Source organism: Myoxocephalus aenaeus (assembly GCA_038501785.1). Classification (NCBI taxonomy): domain Eukaryota; kingdom Metazoa; phylum Chordata; class Actinopteri; order Perciformes; family Cottidae; genus Myoxocephalus; species Myoxocephalus aenaeus. The sequence continues at coordinate 3,236,837 of JBAMJR010000162.1, forward strand.
TGAACCAGAGAGGGGAGAGAAGGATGTCTGAATTCAGATGCGGAGAAACAACATGATGTCCCTGCTGAGAAATGCCTCTGGCCTGAACTCATTCCTCATGGTAGTGGAGAAATGCACGCTAACACACACACACACATCTCCTGGCCAAAGCCATGTCCTGTATCAGATATGCTCTGCTCTAACATCCTGCTGCAATAACAACAACTCTCCCAGAGGACAGCCTCAGTCCAGCTGGATAGCACACACACACACACACACACGCACACACACACACACACACACACACGCACACACACAATTCAAGCATCTGGGTCGACCACATGATCTTGACTATAGTTACTAATATCCATGGAATATTTCCAAATAATAAAGTCCCTGAGTGGACCAGGGAGAGCCGACATCAGACACCAGACTTACTCGATATACGTGAAAGTGTGCCAGGAAGGGGAACGACTTTTTCAGCTTGTCAAAGCGCCGCATCCTGAATTCCTTCGTCTGGATGAGTGGAGGTACAAAAAGTGTGTGTGTTTAAATGGCCGGAGGTGGCTGCTCGTCTCTTAAACCATTACCCGACCCACAGTCCTCCCAGTTTGACGGTCCCAGTCTCTGAGGGAATTCTAAGTAGCGCACGCGCTCCTCAGATCCAGTCGTGCAGCTCCAAACATGAGAGAGGGAAGAAAAATTTCCTAAGATCCTGTACGCAAATCTGCCACATTCCATGACGGGACAATCGTCCAGTAAGCCCCTTCTTTAGCTTCAGCTCCCACAAGAAGGCTAAGAGGCATCCATGTAGCACTTCAGGGTGCAAAGAACATACGATAAAAGGTTGTAGAGGGATTAAGAGTTGCTGTTTGCCCTGTGCCCAGTACAGCCATGTGTCCGCCTCAGACAGCAGTGAGCCAGTGGTCCAAACTTGCAGAACTTCCCAAATAAGTCACTCCTCCTTCTTCCCTTCCTTTTACTCCCTCTCACTCCCTCACACACACACACACACACACACACACACACACACACACACACACACACACACACACACACACACACACACACACACACACACACAGACACTCTCTCTCTTCATCTCGCTCTCTGTCTTTGCGCATGCAGCTACTGTCTGTTTGCGTTTCCATCCCTCTATCGAGCGTGGGGCTAAAAATAGGAACAACTTTTTCCTGATTCAATTGCTTGCAAGTCGAACAGGCAACAGGGGTGAGAGAGCCACAGCGAGTGACTGTCTCTGGTTTCCCATTTTAAGGTGAACAAGATGTGTTGGTGTCAGAGAACAGTCTTGTGTGCTTGTGCTGTATGTTGAGTGTTTACATCATCTTATTACTCCAATTTGATCTTCACTCTGTTGTTGTCTCTTCCCTTCTTCTCCCGCTTTGTGCTCAAAGTACCCCTTTTCCTACCTCTTCCTGCAGGACGTTTCCCTGCTCTACTCCCTCACCCTCTTTTTCTGTCCTCCCCCCTCCTTTCCCTCCTGCAGTCAGTCAGACGGTCCGTGCAGCGCAGAGCAGTGCGTGGTGCAGAGGACAGAGGCTTCATGGTATTCAGCCCAGAGGAGCATTTGATCCAGGGCCAAAGGGTCACATTCAACTGCCGAATGGACAGCGTGTTTCCTGTGATGCAACCCCCCCAAACACACACACACACCCACACACACACACACACACACACACACACACACACACACACACACACACACACACACACACACTTCTTCCCTGAGCCACTGCTTGATCTCGTCTCATATCCCTGTCTATTCACCTTAAAATTCACCACAGTGGAGAAAGTTTGACTTTTGGAGATTTCAGATTGATTGTCACTGACACCATAGTTTTGAATGGACACTCTGAGGCTATGTACAGCTAATATAATAATGTGGGGGATATTAACTGACAAAACAAGGTACTTTTAAAGACTCAACTTGGGGTCTAGAAAAGTATAACATCCTTTTCTTTACAGATTCCTGACATTATAAACTTATTCAGTTAATGGACAAGATAATCAGCAGATCAATAAATAATAATAGTTAGTCATTAGTTGTATCCCTACACACAACTGTAATGTAGATCTTTAAAGTACAGTTAAAGTGTAATTTTAAACCTAAAAATCATGTTTGCTTGCAAACCATTACGGCACAGGAGCAGCAGACTGAAGCCACTTATCGACTGTATAAACAATCACACATCTACAACACTGAATCATTCTACAATAGTACACACAGGGGATCCTATTGCCTGACCAGTGAAGTCACAGAGGCAGCAGATGTCTGTCAGTGGATGACTAATACTTCAAGTTACAGCACAATAAATACCAATTATCTTAACCAGCCCAGCCCAGGCTCCTTAACGTCAGTCAGACCCCACCCCCTCTGTCATCTAAGTGGTGTCTCTTCTCTCTTTTACCACTGCAGCATAAAAGTCCTAACCTCACCCTCCTTCTCCTTATCCCTCACTTCATTAATCCACTCTCTTTCACTCGGCTCCCCTCCCTCCCCAGGGTCTGGCCACAGCATTGCATTTTCTTCTTTATTTGGTGCTGCTTTTTATTTCCTGCCTCTAATCCTTCAAAAATGTTATCTCTCTCCCCCTCTGCTGACTATAAACAAACCCTTACCAGCTGCTTTTCATACCCTCGGTAGCAGCAAGCCCCCTCTCATTCCGTCTCTTGCCAGACACTATTTAGCTTTTGCTTTTCTAACATATTTTTTGTTCTCTCTGCTCATTGTTTTTCTTTGTCCGTTGCTAGTTAATCAACCGTTTCAGCATTTGAGTGGGCCTCTTGCTTTTGGCTTTGGATACTTCTCTGCTCCCTCCCTCTCATTAACCGCCACTCTCCTCTGCTTTTAATTAGGAAGTTTTGTATTTACTAGAGGAAGGAAGAGAGTTGAGCAGACGGTAGAGTAATGAAGATCAAGGAAAGAGAAAGCAACAACAATGTGGGGATCTGACTTTAATTAAAGACAGGAGAGCAGACTCCTGGATGTGGTATTGTGGACTATTTTGTTTATGAATATACTGTGTTGGTTTGTGTTTATACGTCTCCATTCACAACAAGAATAGCACTATTGTGTTTGTTATCTGATTTACTGTGAAACGAGCCATTTGGTGTGCATTAATATTGATGTGTCTAGTATTTCTCAGACCATCCGTCAGAAGATCATGAGCAATGCATACTTGTAAAAAAAAACATTGTATACCTTTGATCTAGTTATCTGAATGACACACAGTCAGAACAGTCAATAACATAGATTCATATTTTTACCTGGCTCATTAGTTTTCTAAACTTTGGTTGGAAAAAAATACCTATAGCTCCAATGAAAATGAAAATGCAGTCTGAGAAAAACTGTGTGAGCCCTCCGTGTGAAGTGACCAAATACATTATGTATGTACATGGGCTAAGTCAACCCACTGCAACCGTTTTCTCTTAAAACCTGTGCACCCCTCATGTGACCATGTGACCAACTAAATAAGCACGTGACCAAATGAGGCCCTAATATCAGAGAAACTTGTTAAATTGCACCGTGTGGTACACTGCAGCCACTGCCAAAGCCAAGGACAGCCCACGGAGTATTATTCGCTCTGCTGAGAGGGGGATTGGCTTCAATCTGCCCAAGAGCTGTCCGTCGCCAGGTCCCCGAGGTGGGCAACAAAGATTGCTGCCGACGTCTCTCACCCTGGACACAATCTAGACCTCATGCCAAAAAACAGTTTCTTCCTGTCTGCAGTTGGGCTCATCAACAAACCGCGGGACCCGCACTGACTCAGACTCTTACATCCCCAGGACAATTTATTACTGTTGCACACACTTCTTCTTTAATATACACTTGACACTTTAATAATATACTTGTTTTAATGTACTGTCATTTGTTTGTTTCACATATTTTATTGTACATTTTCATATTTTCTAATTATGTCTTATAAACAGTTCTGATTGACTGGTCTGATTTGATTCCTTCTGTTTGAATTCCTGAATTTGTTATTTTGGCTGCACTGTATTCATATCGATCACTCCAAAGTTCTTGCACTACTGACAGATGTGTCAGATCATTGTTGGTTCTTTTACTATATTGTATTCAACAATCTAATCAATCGTCTAAATACAACTTTCTTGCCCAAAGAAAGGGTGGTGCGGTTAAATCACAAACACGATCACACATACTGCTACAGAGCTCCAACTTGCCCTCACATACAGTTTGTTGCCGTTCCGGGAAGCCTCCTAAATGTCCACAGCCCCTTGAGTACCTTTTATTTTGCAGTTACTTTCACATGTTTTAGGAGGAATAGCTGAGGGAGCTAGCTGGCTCCACAGTCCAATATTTCCTCATGGACTCGTTCAGCCATCAGTTGTCTCATTCTCACAGTCACTCAGACGTAGAGGTGATGTCATGAATTTGGCTCGAAATAATCAAGCAAGCACACAGAATGTGACAGGACAGGCCCTCTTTTCCAATTTGTACACAAAGAGACACACACACACAAAATAAAGTGAGTTTCTGGCATGACAATTCCGCATGATATTTGCTTTAACTATAAGTTGTGCTTCAGTCTCAGTAAAGTCAACTTAATTGCTATGACAAATAGAAAAAGGACTATACATGACACATGAAACAGGCCACATTCCTTTTCTGGAAAGAACATCCAATAGAGAAAATAACTGATTCTCAGGTATGCAAGTGTGTGTGTGTGTGTGTGTGTGTGTGTGTGTGTGTGTGTGTGTGTGTGTGTGTGTGTGTGTGTGTGTGTGTGTGTGTGTGTGTGTGTGTGTTAATGACATGAGGGATGTATGTTGAGTGAAGTTGAGAGCTGAATGTGTTGTGTATGTAGAGCAGATTTAAATCAGTGCAAGGAATGTGCCGAAGTGCCTCCTCACTAAGGAGATTAGACCAATGTGATTAATAGTCGACCTGCAGATAGTAATAAAGCGAAAGACAAAATATAAGAAGTGACATATCAATAATAAAATAAGTCACATATCAAGCCTCTACTGTACTTCATAAAGCCATGTTACACTCTTATGAGGTTAATGCAGTATTTTTTTGTTTCTCCTATATCAATGCGAGGCTCCTGGGACAGAGGATGTCGTATGTGTACAGATTGTAAAGCCCTCGAGGTAAATTTGTGATTTACAAAATAAATTGATTCTAATAATTTTGCCCTGTTAATGGTAAACATGGTACATAAGTGGTTTGTTTCTCATGGGCATTTAAATGTGGGTAAATGCCGATCTTCAGTTGTGCCTGACTTGCTTTGTCTCTCACACGAACAATGAAGCAGCTACTGCAGCCTCTCCAGCTGCTACTATCTGGCCTCCATCTCCCTCTATGACTCAAAGGCTGTTCAACTGGAATATGAAAGGATGCCAAGGCCAACTTAAACTTCTGACCATGATTGTAATATCAAATTAGAAGCTTGCTGGCTAATGAGATTATGAAGAACAAAGCGCTGTGTGAGGTCTGTATTATGTCCGAGTACTACAACGCGCGCACACACACACACACACACACACACACACACACACACACACACACACACACACACACACACACACACACACTACGCTTGATTCTGTAATATGATGCTCACTGGACACAGACACAGGCATGCAGAGGCATGCACTCACATCGGCTGGATACACACTGACGTACAGAGTTGGGAATTAAGATAGCTTAGTGGATACGGGTGGACACGATGCCAGTGCATTTCTAAAATAAGTCGCAACCTTTTGGTGGCAAAACATCAATCTGCGGTTTGGTGGCGGGTGCCAAAAAACGGCAGAGCAGAGTGAAGAAGTGGTAGAACAAACAACAGTAATCCCTCTTACAACTGTGCAAGCAAAATAACCACACACACACACACACACACACACACACACACACACACACACACACACGGCCTCTGACGGAGGCCATGCACAGACAGACAGAGATGCGTCATTCCTGATCTCACAGATAGTAACCCTTTTTTTTTTTCTCCAAAGTCTGTTTTTTTACATTCTCCTTTAATCCCTTCATCGTCCACAGCACCTCATCACTCAGTCAGGAGAGGAGAGGAGTTATGTGGTGGTGGGTGTCAATGTTGGGAAGAACTAACTGTGGGAATGAAAACGTTTTGGATACAAACAGACTGCTTTTCAGGCGGACACCGAACATATGTGCCCCTTTTGGTAGTTTGGCCTTTATGCATAATGCCAGACTACCAAAAACAACCCCCACTAATACTCTCCACCCTCAAAATACACCCACCCTAAGCAATCTCTTCTTTGATCCCCTAAAGCTGGTTAAGAGGGGAAAGGAGGGTGTTAGAGAAAAATGTTGGTCAAAGATGGTTGACCTCCTACAGACAGACAGCATGTGAACCAAATATTAAGCACAGTCTGTGCTACATGGAGAATATAGTCCTGGTTGACGCTCACTAATCCCCTCATGCTCCACAGCATATCAGAACTAGATCTGTATTAAACAGAAAAGGATTGCTGGGATAAAACAATGTAGCCGGCGTTGCTACTTCAAGCATATTTTGGCTGAAACAAAACATATCTCTTTGGTTGAAACGAGGCTCTCGATGAGCCAACTGTGGCGCGATATCTGCTGTGGTAATTCTAGGTAATATCGTTCAGCACAGGGTGAGAAGTGCTATGTGTGAGCGTTACTAATGTGTGAGTAGTGCTGCAGGAAGTGGATCCGTCCATCACCGCCTTCACAGTCAACAGCTCAGGCAGCCTCTGGCCACAGCAACACACACACACACACACACACACACACACACACACACACACACACACACACACACACACACACACAAGTTAATAGAAAATACAGAGTGTCGCTCTGTTTCAGGCTGCAGTGTTTTCAGTGTGAGGTTAAAACTGCTCTGATTGTCTTGTTTTTCAGTCAGAAACAAGATAAAACAATCCTCAGTTCTCGGTTCACGTGTCTATTCAGTGACATCAATAATAATTCTTGAGCTCACAACATCATCTATGAGGAAGGGGATGCAGAGGTCACATGTACCCGATGATGCAATTTTAAGCTAAAGCTTGATAAAGCTAACATTTCTAATGACGCTATTTTAAAGCTAAAGCTTGATGAAGCTAACATTTCTGATGAAGCTATTTTAAAACTAAACCTTGATGAAGCTATTTTAAAGATTGAAAAAGCTAACATTTCTAATGATGCTATTTTAAAGCTCACACATAGCGTGACGGGGACATGCGAGTGAAAAAGAGCTGGTTCTATGCAACAGAGTAATGAGCACTAAAGAGATCTATGATACAGCGTTATATACACACTAATTAAGGGCTTTTTCAAAGCAGACATTTTACCCGTCATGGTAAGAAAAGCACAGATGTTAATACTAATACTAACAACTAATAACTTTAACAATGAGTCTGTTCTATACAAGTGTCTGAGTTAGTCATGACAGTGTGACAGTGCAAGCACGCACAATATTAGGACCCTAAAACGGAAGCAGCTAAATGGAATTCAGCCATTCAGCCTGCGAAGGTTTACCAAAATATTTGTCGGGGTAATGACACACACACACACACACACACACACACACAAATCTTGCACATCCAAATTCACATCTGCACACACAATAAAATGTGCAACACTGTTGCTGAAATTTACACCCAAAAAATAAACGTTTGTGCACACTTTCTAAAACAAAAGATACATATTTATGTGCTGAGAACCATCCGCTGATCAGCCAAATGCGTTTAATTAAATCCTAAATATAGTTTCTGCTCATTAAGAAACACGTCTCCCTTGGAAAACACCTCAACAAAGCCTAACATCATCTCACGCCCTCAAAAGGATCCATAATACCTGCTGAGATTGCTCACTGTCATCCATGTTTGTCTCAAGCTTTGTGGCAGGATCGCTACTACAATGAAGGAAACTGTAAAGGTCTACCTCTTCGTCATCGCTGGGCAGGCGTTGGTAGTCAGACTCTGACGTGTCCTGCAGTCTCTGGTAGTCGGCCGTCTCCCCCATGGTGGGGCTCCCTCGCCTGTCCGCTACCAGCCCCCGGGCTACGTGTCCTCAAAAGCCTCTGAGTAACCCACGCACTCAGTCAGTCAGTCGGTGAGCCAGCTTTGAGCAATGTGCTGTCATCAGGAAGACAAGTACAGTAATCTGCATGTCATTCACGGTACAGCACTGCTTTAGTTCAGATAACCGAGCACAATATTTCTAATAATTTTACCAAATATGCTGCCGCTGTATACCTCCAATACTCTTCTTCATTCAGGTTGAGTCAGCTTTCCTTGTTAACAGCTGGACAATGACTTTCCCATGTCCACACAGTGATAACAGGGCTGTGTTCACCTGTAAAAACACAGGTGTTTATCTTCATGGGAATAGCTTTTAGAAATGCACTCCTCTCGCAAGCTGCAGACAATAGTTCTTGATGCAGAAGGAACGTAGTCTCTATCTTCTGATTGCTGTGGCCAGACAGTGATTCTTCCTCTTCTGAAGAAAAACAGAAGACAATCCGCTTCCTTAAAATACAGTACAGTTTGTCCTTTTCCCCTGCCAGTGGCTTAAATCTCCAGAGAGCATCCGAGGTGTTTCACTGATTGTTCCAAATTAATTTACAGGTCGTTGTTGTCCTCCGAGACAAGGAAATCCCATGTGTGGAAGCTGCTGCAGTCAGAATGGAGCATTGGGATGATGCAGCCGAGGTGTGGCACTGGAGGTGACAAATCCAGCAGGCTTTATTTCTGTAATCCCATCTCACGCCACAGTAATAACCATACCCTCAATCTAGCTGTCTACTTCGCTCTCCACCTTGCTCATCTCTGCTCTCTCTCTGTCTCTCCAACTGCTCTCTCGCCCTGCTTTAGTGCTGACGCATGCTCTTCATATCCAGCAATGTCCCTCTCTCCTTCTCTCTCTGTGCCCCAGGCATCACACGGGCCAGCTTAGCTCCACTCATTCATCACCAGCAGTGAAATATCACAGCAGTGATGGGGAGAGATCGTACAGGAGCTGTTTACCATTTTTCACCTGTTCATCCTTCCTTAGTGTGCCCCCTTCTCTCTCGTTCTCTCACACACACACACACACACACACACACAAATCATGAGCAGCTGTCCAATCGAACTGGCAGCTCAGCACTGATGATCACGGCTCACGGTCTGGGAGGATTTTTTATGCTGCTTTGTCCGAAATGGACTTCCTGATTGCTCGGTCGATGCCTAATCCCTCGCTGTTGTTATTGTTTTTTGCCTCCTCTCCTCCTTTCAGTCCCTCACCCTCTAACCCGCTTTCCACACCCCTCCACTTGATTTTTTTTCCCTCCATATCAGCCCCGGCCAAATGATTTGGCGATTGTCCGCCTTTTCTATTACCGTGTCAACATCAACCAATCACACCTCCTCCCTGGTCTCCTGTGTCCTGTAGTCACGGCGATCCAGTCAGCAGTGGTCCTGATAGAGGCAGCCAATAGCGGCGAGGCAGGCTGACACAGGAGGGAGGGGGAGGAGAGATGATGGCGAGAGGCGGGGGAGCCCTAATGAGGAGAGGTAATCCTCCCTCTGAGAGGGAGGAAAACATGGCCATGCTGCTTGTGTGTGTGTGTGTGTGTGTGTGTGTGTGTGTGTGTGTCAAAAACACCTCTACAGTATAGACAGTGTATCCAGGCCATCTGGATCCTTGCTGAGTGGACATCTGGATGCAGGTTAAATAGAATAAAAGAACAATGTGTGTGTGTGTGTGTGTGTGTGTGTGTGTGTGTGTGTGTGTGTGTGTGTGTGTGTGTGTGTGTGTGTACCTCCTGGTCTTTCCCAAGCAGTAGTGGGACAAGCAACATTGCAGTCCAAGCACCGATGCCATTGAGCAAATCTGTAACACATCTAAATTACTCATACGTCTTCCATTCTTTCGTCTATGTCCCTCTTTATTCTTCCCTCTTTTTCCCTTTCTCTCTTCCAGCCCTGTTGATGTCCTCAGGCCGCTTATTTGCAGCCCGCTGAGCTGTATTTGCTCTTTGCTCTCATTCCTCCGTCTCTCCTGCTCCTCTGCTCCTCTCCTCTGTGAATCTGCTCCCTTGGAGGCCGGCTGTGTCGCAATATTGCACGGTAAATACACAAACGCGCACGCACCTTCATTTTGGGGAATTTTGGGGCTGAAGCTCCCCTAAAATGTTCTTCAGCCCCCCCAAATAATTTGGCTATATATATTTTTATTTTTATTTTGGTGATGTCATTAAATTAAACTATTGTTTCTCACATGGACAAGCTATTTATAACTCTAACATGCTACATATGTGTGTGCGTTCTGGTTTGTATGTTTTCTCCCCCTTCAAATTACAATCCAATAGCCTACTTAACTTTAGGGCACTAGGACCTTGTGGTGGCTGCTGCGCTGGCTTTCTCATTCTGCCAAGTAACCTCTCATCAACCACAGCAGGATTATACCAAGGACTTTATCTCAAAGTAAACTATACCAAGGAGTTTAGCTCACAGTAAACTATACCAAGGAGTTTAGCTCACAGTAAACTACACCAAGGAGTTTAGCTCACAGTAAACTACACCAAGGAGTTTAGCTCACAGTAAACTATAGGCTACTTTAAGTAGGCTATTGGATTGTAATTTGAAGGGGGAGAAAACATACAAACCAGAACGCACACACATATGTAGCATGTTAGAGTTATAAATAGCTTGTCCATGTGAGAAACAATAGTTTAATTTAATGAATCCTAGAAACGCCCCTGGTGCGAGGATCGCCTCTGGCCCTCGGCGACCAAAAATAAAAAGTTAGGTTTTTTCCCCAAATATTGTGCACCCCAAATGTTTACATATACAGTAGTACAACATGGAAGGCAAGGCATTAATCTGTATTGAAATGTGAGAGTGCATCAAAATATTGTGACAAAAATTTAATAATCCTGATAAATGATAAATAATCATGATCTTAATACTGATCATAATTTTGACCATAATTGTGCAGTTCTATTACCAGTGCATTTGTTTGATACACATACAAGAAACACTGCAGCTATGCAATATTTGACCAATATGAGACAATACAACATTGCCCTGAGGTTTATGTTAGGAACATAGTTACGCAAAAAATAATCCAACACTACCGTATTTACTATGAAATGCACCAGTCCGAGGCACAGTGGTACCCAAAGCCAGATAGTAGACATCAGGAGCAGTAGGGGAGACAGAAAAACAGAGCGAGGACATCCCGGCCAATCGAGGCCATGACAAATGGAGCAGGCTGTGGTGTCATGTGGGGTTACTACTGCCCAGCGCCTCACCCTGATGAAGTTAACGCGCTCCATTACAGACAGTGGTACAACCAGAGGGCAAGGCTGAGTAGTGTAAAAATAATCATGTACAATGACGTACAATTTTTTTCTCTACAATTTTCCATTGCAAAATTCATTTTAAAAAGAAAGCAAATGCAAAAGAAGACAAGTATGCCAACATGCTTACATAAAATGTTTATTTGTATGTCATTACCTTGATCTTTAAAAGTATTATTTTTTCCCCATTAGTGAGCAAATTAAAGATATACTGACTCTCAAAAGAAATGCGCAATTATTCTTTTTAATCCATTTTCTTATTGCTTATTTTTTATCTATTATTTATCGACCTTTATGGCCTCTCTGCTTCCACTAAACGCCACATTTCACAAACTCTCCACCAGTATTCTGGAAAACCCCTTCAATGACCGAATGCTGGGGCTTCAACCTTGACCTCAGAAGCTTCATTTGTCAGACATCTTGTGTCAGGGGGACGGTAAAGCTGAGCCCGTTAAAACATGTGAACGCCTTCTCTGCCCCCGTGATGGAGAGTAAAGAGAAGCAGAGCAGACAAGCTGTGGGTGTAACGGTACAATGTTCCCAGTCCAAACATCGCAGGCCGTTTAAACTCTCCCTTTATGAGCCCTTTTAGAGTCTTAAAGACTAAAAGGACTGCGACCCCTGGGTCCCTCCTGCTCTTTTACGGCTGTTGGTGGGTAGACTGCAGGCTCTGGGGGCAGCAGTAAGCTTTTGAACAGGAGCTGGATGAAATCCCTGATGTCTATTGCTGATGTGGGGCTCGCAGGGTGGAAATATAATCAAGGTAGGAACTGGACAGGACACCGAAAGAGGCTTTAGTGTGTCTGTGTTTGCGTGTGTGTGTGTGAGCCACACGTGAGGGTGACACCTTCGTGGAAAGTAGAGCATATTCTTTGGAACTTCTTTGACAATGTTAACATAATAATATATGACATATAATTATTAGACAATTCTAGGACGCATTCAATCTATTGAGGATTTTCTTCAATTAACTAATTCATTATTTATGCTAAGAATGATCATAGTTATTTTATCCTAAATATATCACACTGGGCTCGGATCTCTCAGATGCATTTCTCTTCTTTTTTATTTCATTGAGTAAATGATTGAATATTTGACAAAATGATCAATGCATTCATTCTAAATTAATATTTTTCTCCTATTTGACAGATGGTGCTTTTGAACCCCAGAAGATATTATACAACTGTTTTCAAGCTCCCATCACTCCCACTTACTAGTACACAGACAATTATGTGTTAAATCAGTGGACTTCTCCTTCAATTCTGAAGTTGATTTACAACACATCAAATATACAGTCAGGTCCATAAATATTTGGACATTGACACATTTTTCATTATTTTGGCTCTGTACACCACAACAATGGAGTTGAAAAAAATTCCAAAGAGCCGAACGGCAGTCAAATTTGTCATACATAAAACGTATCTTTGTTTCTTGAGAAAGCTGAACTTAAAATGGGTTACAGACCTGTTTCTGGTGGGATTTCAAATCAATCCTTTTGACAAATGTCTGTCCTCGGCACATAAAAGCACCTACTGCATGTACATGCAATATTTCTTCTCACAGGTCATGGGAGCAATACTCACCCACAACTTCTGATCTCTATTGACTGAGGAGATGACTTCACCTCACACATGTTACCAGATGATTCACTACTCACTAAAGAAACATTAAGATTAACCGATGACTCTGCTACCAGGAAATGTTGACACAGTAAAAAACTATTATCGGCCAGTGAGGACGCTAATGAAGCTGTGGTCAGGGTGTGGACTGTGAAGACATGGTGCGGTAGCTCCTTCAGTGCTTCATCTCCAAATCAACACCAGAGGACTGAATCCTGACTCTTGATCCACGCACTGTCAGTCAATACTAAACCTCTTTTCTCTCCCTGAATCCTCACCATACGCTGAAAAACCTTATCAAGATCTCCACATACAAACGTGATGTGGCTGAATGCGCTGTAAAGCAGAAAAGCTTCATTTTAATAGTGTAAGGAGCCACAAACCAAAATGTTTTGCAATGTCCATCATACAAAAAAATCTATAACTCTATAACCGTCCTCAAGATCATCGTGGAATTTTTTTTCCCAAAAGTTTAAATGGAGTATATAAACTATGGCGTAAGTAAATAAGTGGCCATCCTGAAACTACAAGGTAGCCGGTTCGATCCCCAGTCCTCCCATAGTTCACATGTCGGGGTGTCCCTGAGCACGACACTGCTCCCCGGGCGCCCCACAGGGCAGCCCACCTCCCCCCAACCAAGGATGGGTTAAATGCAGAGAAGAATTTCCCCAAGGGGATTAATAAAGGATCATTTATTTTTCTTTCATGTTTAATTATTGATCTTTTAAGTAATTTATCAAGCTCAAATGGCTTTATTTATTTCATTGTAAATTGAATATTTTTGATTGTTGGACAAAAAAATACTATATAAAATATAGTATTCATGTTGGGCTCTGGAAAATTGTGACACATTTTTTATAAATATTTTTTATTAGAAATATTTCATCGGTTAATCCAAACAAAAAAGTAAAAGGCAACCGGATCATCGATAGCCATAACTATTTTCACTGTCAAATCTTTCATTTTTCAATTAATCTAGTCATCTGTAAAATATCACAAGATTCCCCAGAATCCAAGATGACGTCTTCAAATTACACTGGACCAATATCTCAAAACATAATAATATTTCATTTAAATTGTTATATACAGAGCAAAGCACCAAACCCTGGCAGTGGAGTAGCTAGGAAGGAACATGTTCTTCTTGAAAAATGCTCAAAATCAGCTCAAAAAACATTTTGACAATTATTTATACAATTGGGATGCCACATTGGACAACACATCTTTTCTTATTCCAGAATACTTTATGTTATCCATTCCCAATACAATATAACATACGATACACAATCTCACCTAGGCACATACAGCTTTATAGATGATGTATTGTTTTATCCACGTATCTATTCATTCAATTCTGATTAAGTGTAATTGGCTGACTGCGTTGGGAAGAGGATAAGCATACAGACACATTGTCCTACTTTATGTGGATTCATAAAACGTATCACATTCTGAATTTGTGTCATCAGCTTTTTTAATCAAGAGTAAAAAAGACCAAAAAAGCAGTAAGTCCAAAACTGTAAACCTAATGAGGTTGTAAGATGGCTTGTCTTGGAGTTAAAAAGTAAAATGCCATAATTACTTCCATCCACACAATATTTCATACAGATTTGTTGTCAGGAGAATTACTGTCCTCAACAAATCCTCTCTCATCACCCCTTTCCCAGAAAGATTTCCACTTCGGCTGAATCAGAGGCGGACAGGAACGCAGATCAAATCCACTGTGGACGGAGGTGTGAGAGAGGGATGAAAGTGAGAATGCATGTGTGTCTTTGTGTGAATGTGACAGATAGTGAGAGATAGATAGACCTCCATGCCATATAATCCTCAGCCCTCATGCTGTCTTTCTAGGAAGTGCGTGTGTGTGTGTGTGTGTGTGTGTGTGTGTGTGTGTGTGTGTGTGTGTGTGTGTGTGTGTGTGTGTGTGTGTGTGTGTGTGTGTGCGTGTGCGTGTGTGTGTGTGGTGTTTGCTTTCCCCCCGTCCTCATGGCTAAACAGGTGGGCCAAACTAAAGCCTGCGGGCAACACCGGGCCATACCGGGAAGCAGAGGACAGGATTAGTGGGCCAGGAGGCCGGGCCGAGGGTCCCACTGTCTCACATAATCTCTCAGTGCGTTGGTGCCAAGGTCACAGGTGATGAGGTATGCAAATCATCGGAAGCTAAAGCTAAAGCTCCCCGTGTTTCACTGCCATCTGGTTGCCTGGTCATGCATCAAGCCAGGGGGCTGTGTGTGTGTGTGTGTGTGTTGTTGTTTTTTGTCATTGAAGTGACACTGAGCATACCGACTCCATCACACCCTCAGCTCACAAGCCGACCCTGCTAGCTGGGAAACATTAGCATATCAATCAGTATTGTAATATATCTACTTTATCATGACAATAATGTTACAAAATACTGTTGAGCAAACTTTTTATATAAACTAACTAATTTAGTAATTTAAGGTATTGTTTTACATCTGTGATAAATTGAATACTTTTTAAAGCATAGCATTTTATTGTATTAAATATCACTTTTATACTCTAATAGGATATTTTGCATACATTTACCAAGCTATTTATAAACAACATAATATAAATTTGAACCATGTTGTCCCTTGTGATTCACCATCCCCAATTTAAAACTACTACAATTAATCTGAGCTCACTGTATGAAGAGGTGTCATCCTAATGAGTGCAGCATATTGCAAACTCTTCCCACCTGTAACATACAGAACAAGCAATTCCATCCGGCCAAATAAGCAAAGTGTCACAGCCACAGTTCTCAATCGCATCTGTGCTCTGTGAATAATGTTTCTGTTTCTGATGTACTCTCTGCATCTGGCCACATGGAGGCAGCCTTAGGCAGGGAGAAGAAAAAGTTTCATTCATGTTTATGCAGCAGCTGTAACTACTGGAGACAAATCATCTCTTGAATGTTACTCAAATGTGTTTCTTTAAGGAGTGTTTCTTCTTCTTTCTTTTTTTTATTCTGACTGATTTCAAAGTGTCTCGTCTTTAATGTGTCTGAACAGTCTGACAGCAGAGTTCACATGAATTATAAAGAAGTCTAAATCAAGAGTTGACAATTAACTAAACTGCTGCTTGAGGAAAGGT
Organism: Myoxocephalus aenaeus; assembly: GCA_038501785.1. Classification (NCBI taxonomy): domain Eukaryota; kingdom Metazoa; phylum Chordata; class Actinopteri; order Perciformes; family Cottidae; genus Myoxocephalus; species Myoxocephalus aenaeus. Next base: position 3,252,864 of record JBAMJR010000162.1, read on the forward strand.
GTTCAGTGGAGCAACAGGGACACTTGAATTGTTGCCTCAGAACTGACATAACTCGTGTTTGAATTCCCACTGAAAACATATTGGGATTATTTTAAGAATATTTAAGTAGATGTGGTAGTCGATAGTAAGTAAAGAGATGAGAAAAGGCGGCAGGTTGCTTCTCAAACCAATGCCAGGTTAGACTTTAATAATTATCTGTGATGTCCATCTGCAGCTTTCATCTCTTCTATTTTTAGAAAGCCGACATGTCTCCCTCGGACTCCCTTGCTTGGCAATGAGAAAAAGTGAAATGCCAGCTTAATGATTTATATCCACACACACTTACCAAAGCTTTAGAAAAGAGCCTGACAGATGGCATTTTAAGAAGTAGGACTTATCCTAAATCTGTGTCGCTTGTACAAACATTAAAAGAGCCTCAGCAATTTATCACATCTTCCATTGCAATTAGTTCCAAAACAGGTCCTATCGTAATACTCTGCTAATGTGTCACAGTAAGTGTAAGTGTGTGTGCGTGTGCGTGTGTGTGTGCGTGTGTGTGTGTGTCACAGACCTGCAGCATTGCATCATTACTGTTGGTACAGGTAGGTGTGTGTGCGTGTGCCTGGTCAATATGTAAGCTGCTCTTCCGGTCCCCTCTACCCAGAAGGAGTGAGTGAGTGATTAAGCAGAGTCACAACAGATAAGAGAGCCAACAGCATACACTATACGCTGTGACCCCGAGTGTGTAGTGTGTGTGAAGAGGCAAATACGATAAGAAAATGCAGCTTGTCAACAAACTGAAGCAAACCTTTACTACAAGGATATGAATGGAAATAGGGTCATCGTGACAATGATACACAGGTGCTCTCAGTGAGACTAGTACGCATGCACTAAAGGCAACTTTGATATTTTTCAACCTGGATGTTACTCTTATATTTGTGAAGTTTGTTCATGCTCACAACATTGATTTGAGTATGAGCTTCCTGCAGCTTTACTAAAAATGTCAAACAATTGTCTTTGAGTCAGAACAAATGCTATATTGATGCATGCATGCGTGCTGTTTTTTTTTTTTTATTAGTGTAGGTTTGGGGAGGTGATGGTATAGGCCATGAGACAATATAAACTTGTTAGTAGTCAAAGATTATTTAATATTATTATTATTTAATATAATAGATATTCAATTCCTTGGAATAACAACAATATTTATTAATGTTTGATATTTTATCCATGAACCTTTTTTTCTTAGTTTATGGATAAAGTTAGCAGAAACTTTGCGATATCACGATATTCATTGATAGCATTGTGTAAAATTACCTCGAGCATGATAGAGGATTATCTGTCTTTCGAACATGTAGAGCTGTTTGTTTTATATTAGACATGGTCTGTGCCAGATTGTGCAGAAGAAAACTAACCTATGTTAACAATGGTCAGTAGTCTCAAGCGTCTTTCAGATGTAGAAGCAGAGCTTGAATGTAAAACCTTGGGCAGCCCGTGGCTGTGAGTTGCATTGCCACAAGGTGATCTATTACAGGGTCTCTTAGTCAGGAAATCTGATGCGTTAACCACACGGGAGGCATACAATTCACCCGGAAGTGACAGAGAGCGCGCCAGTCCTCAGGGGGGCTGGTAATGCAATACCTGTGTGTCTGTGTGGAGCAACAGAAAAAAAGAGAAAGGATAATGATGGGAAAATGAACGAAAAGGTGAAAGGAGAGGAAGGCTGAAGAAGAAGTAAAAGCAACAATGAAGAAGTAAAAGCAACAGTGAGGCATGTGACAACTGGTCTGCAGGTAGATTGATTGAGGTGTCAGCAGACTGGAACAGCGGGGAGTCGGGGTATGATATGACAGCCGGATGTTAGCTCAGGGTTAAAATAACACTGTCCTCTCTCTCACACCCACACACTCAAATACACTTTGAATCCCAGAGGCTCCCTTTCCTCCGACTTCTCCTCTGTCAGTCCGGGCCCCTGAGGCCCTCCAAGTATTCAGAGACAATCTCCACAAAAAGCACACTCACTGGTCGCTGCTATTCTGGGAGCTTCCTCTCCGCGTCCCTTTCCCTCCATCATCATACTTCTCTCCGTCTACCTTTCCACTAACGCTTTCTTTATTCAAATCTAGAGTAACAAGTAACTCAAAGCACAGAATCATTCTTGGAACATCACAAACTAAAAGCAAACATAATTTCTTGCCCCCTTTGCTTTTAATGTATTTTAATGTTTTTTCTATCATAACTTTAATGCTCAAATTGAAGGCGCTGACAGGATTGCATACCGAAGTGGTAATTTTACCTTGTAAGATTTAATGTGGTTGAGTGAAAATCGAATGTGTTACCAATGGTACCAACAAGTAACAAGACTAAAGGGTTAACAACACAGAGCATATAGTCTAGCTCCTAGGAGGGTGGTTTTTGAGCTAGGTGGATGTGACGTCATCAAGACTATGTGCTTGCATGTCTATGCATTCAGTCAGTGGCGAATAAAACAGGAAATAAAAGGTTGTTTGAGAACCACAAAATAAAGTACATGCATCTGAAAACTATACTGTAAGCCTTAAGTTCAGTACTCTAGTATATATATATTTCCCCCACTGATCTTCACATTACAGAGCTTCTTTTGGTAAGGCTACATATGCAACGGTTCAGTCATAAATCAGACCCCTCGGCAGAGGAAGGAAGCCTGGCCCGACTTTAAGAGTACTGTGTGATAAGCATCTATAACAGGGCTGCCACTCCACCTGCTCCAATTATAGAGCCATTTACAGACCAAGACACTGATGCTCTGCCTCTGATAAGTAAACAACCAGCATTGCCCTGGTAGCAGCATTCAGTCATTTGTGTGGTGTCAGTGACAGCACCCACTCACACAAAGGCATGTTGGCACAATTCCTACATTGACAGGCACACATACCGTACACACTCGCATGGTCTGTTCCTCTCACTTTCCTCTCATTCTTAGCCATCAAACACACACTCGATTGTCATTTCTCTTTGTACTGAGGCTTGCAGACACCTGTTTGGGAGCGTCTGGCTGGCTGGCATCCTGTGTGTGGTCTGTTTGTGTCTCAGTACCAGAGGGCTTTCTCTCAAAGCCACTAGTGTGACTCTAACTTCCTCCTCCTCCAACTCATTAGCTAAGAACTGTTTTTCAGGGACTGTGGTGACTATGCCCCGCAAATAGAAAATAAACAATGGGACATGACAGATCCTGTCTTTTGGATACACAAACACAAGTCTGATAAAACAGGAAACAGTCAACCACATCCACCCTCTGTTTTTAAGTGTGTTTCTGCAAGGATATCATTAATGTGTGTGATATGTAAATACATTTTAGCTCTTTCTTCATCATCCTGCCATGATATCTTTAATTCGCACACTAAAAACCAACAGTGTGACCCAAGATGACATCATCCCCTGTATTTGCTCCTCTGCAAAGTGAATAGCTACCATTCAGACACACAGAGAGCCGGTCTGTGGAGCTCTTCACTCTGAGCAAAGCACAGTCACTGTTTGGCATGATCTCATGTCTGCATAGCTCTCACACACACACACACACACACACACACACACACACACACACACACACACACACAGTGTGTGAGTGTGTGTTTAAACAGTGTACACTACGACAAAAACATGCACAGCAGACTGTCACACCCAGCTGCAGTGAATTCAGAAAACAGAATACAGTGCTATTGTCTGACACATGCACACAATCAGCTTACCTGCAATATTTGAGCCGTTGAAACCAGGCTCTCTTTCCTGGTCTGAGTCCAGCGCCTGCTCCGACACTGTAGATACGCCTCTCAGGTTGATGACAGAAGGTCCACCACGTGCAGACGAGGCCCCCAGTCCATTGAGGTGAGATTTTGCCCAGCTACAAGTCCACGGCACTGCGACGATAGCCCACGCTCACATGACGTCATCCTCATCCATTGGTCAACACAAACCCAGGAGTATGTTTCATGGCTTGCCTGGGGGGTAAAAAGGTTACGCTGTAGAATGATGAGGTCTAAATATCATATTGTTTCCTTCCATAAAGCTTCACCTCTAATTGCAGATCTGCTGTTTTTCCTGTACGAATGACAACATGAGGCAGATAAACACCTTTACAAGCACTGAGTGTCTCGACTGTCCTGAGTGACTGAAAGGGAGCACCCATGGGTCTTTGTGCACCCACAGAAAGACCTAATATTGTGATAAGAGAATGAGTCAGAGCCCTGGGGAGGTTTACAGGGTTTCAACAGAAAAGTGCTCGACTTCCTTCCCTGGGGAGGGCTGCAAACACACACTGAGTTTGAACAGGCTAATAATAGGCACATGAAACAAGACAGCAGTTTCTAAGAAAAGATATCTAATAAATAAAAATATGTTATCGACAGCGGTTCAATTGAGAGGAAAGTAAGGTGTACTGTAAACATGCTTTATGATAAATATTGCTCCCCCCCCCCCCCCCCCCCATGCTAAACATGCTAATTATAAGCATTACATTGTGGTATAAGACATATTACTATATATTAATTAAAAAAAAAACACTGTTATTATATTTTAGTTCAACGCAAGTTATTCTTTCTTTCCATTTCAAGGCACATCCAACATTACATCTATTGAGATGAAGCGGAAGCCAACCATCTACCCACTCACTTCAAACACATGCTTGCAACACCTGAACTGACTAAACCACAGAGCTGAGTCATTTTCTCACAACAACACCATTGTAAAACTGAGAAGTGAAATCATTCTGTTAAAATGGATTTTGTTGTTTTTGATTTATATAGATTATAGTCACCTCAGAGCACAACTCAGGATTATGCAGAATCGTAATACAAATCCTGAAAAAGCTAAAAGAACATGAAACACTATTTGCCTGCTGAATCAATTATTTACAGTAGGCTACAACCGGAAGCAACTTCCAAAGCTTGATGTGAATTGACTTGACATGTTTCCAACCAGGTCTGGGGGCTGTGGCAGGAATGTCTGGGGCCCTGTGCAGGAGAGGGCAGTATGAATGAATCAATGCAATTCACATGGACACACAAGGACACAGTCCACCCACCACCTAGGGAAGTAGCTGACTGGAGCCTCCAGTGTCAGAGGAGAAGCTCACAACAAGGAGAAACACCAAGCTATTCTTCCTCCCCGCATACGCGCCACAAATGACCCCTTTGTCTGTGATAAAAAGAAGAAGAAAAAAAAAAAAGGACTACGTATGTAACTGTGCACAGAGAAACACGAGCATGCTGGACAGTAACACACACCCATCACTCTCGAGCTCATTTCGGTGTGTGAACTGTAAACAGATGCACAGACACGCGACAGTACGGCAGCTTTTAGGTGACAAATTGCCACATGTCATTTATTTATCGACACATGCACTATTGAATCAGGCTAAAACAGTGAGCTGCTTCTTTTTCTATTGACAACAATCTGTAACATGCCAGAGGGCAACATCACTCGACCCCAGTGGATTTTACATTTCTGTTACGCAACTCTGTCAGTGGGCAAGGAGGAGAAGGTAGTTTAAGGCCCCCACGCTGACACATAAAGCCACACAAACACCACCTCGTCCCTAGAGAGTCTAAGAAAGGCCCAAAATAAACTGCACAAACACGGTCCAGCCCAGAGGTCACTTAAAACACCACAAATGTACTAGAAAAGCAGCTATCTCGTCTAACTGAGCATCCGCAGAAGAATGCTGTTTACCATCATGCACTCTGACTGAATATAATTTGATTTAGGTTATTTGAAAAATCTGTTCACCACTTTGGTCCAGACTGAAATATCTTAACATCTTTTGGATGGATTGTCATGATATTTTGTACTAATGTTCATGGTCCTCAGAGGACAAATACCAATCATTTTGAATTGTACGAACATTGGTGGTCTCTTAACTTCTCATCTTGCAGAAGAAGAAAAAAAAAAGATCCTTTACTAATCCCCTTGGGGAAATTATTCTCTGCATCCTAAGTAATTAAGGAGCAGTGTGCTGTCATGAGGTGGCATGGGAGCAACTGGGGGTGCAGTGTCTTGCTCAAGGACACTTTGACATGCAAACTATGGGGAGACTGGGGATCGAACCGGCTACCTTGTGGCTACAGGACGACCACTCTCCCCATGAGCTACAGCCGCCAACATTAGAATTCACCAAATACCTGAACAACTAATGATATTCCTAATCCAACTATGTTTAGCGCTAATTAGCAGAAAGCTAGTGAACAAGGTAAACATTACCTGCTAACATCAGCATGTGAGTATAATCACTGTGAGCCTGTTAGCATGTCTATGTTAGCTTTTGGGTCAATGCACCGCTCTGCCCCATATAGCCTCACACAGCCACTAACATGGCTGCAGACTATAAGACTTATTGTATACTTCCGTTCATATGTTGGCTCACTTCTAACATGTCTGTCCGCTTTCATTACAGTATGACCAGTCAAAAATAGTGGGCTCTTGGCTAAAAGATTGCTTGAACGTCAGACATTTATTCACCGAAACCCATAATGTAGCCTATTTGGGTCCCACTTAAAGCCCGGTCAGATTCCTCTTAAAGTCGGTGAATAAACCAGTGAATAAACCCAGTCCGCACCAACTTGAAACCTGTATGGGCAAACACAGGTGAGGCCACCGTGGAAACTGCGGACAAACCCACTTGGGACCCTTATCTGCAGCCCAAATTTAAACCTTATGGGCCCCACATGGACATGCTGGCTGGGAAGATCCAACCAGACTCACAATTGAAAGGCCAGAAAGAGACAAAGAGCTCTCTGAGCAACAGTTGAATAGGAAGAGAATAAATCACCAGTTGTTGGTACATGAAACAGGAAGCTTAGCATAAAAATGTGTGCACATTTAAATAGGAACAGGTTCCTGTTTTTGTGTCAAGTGCACGATAATGCCTATGATAAGTTCTGCAGGGTGCCCAAAAAAAAAAAAAGAGCTTCCTAAACGTATTTAGCATGGTTGTGGTTCAATAATGTTCTAGGGTCACTTATGCTTTTCTGGACTGGCAAACAAGTCATTACTAAAGAAAGGAAGAGAAACATTATGACTCCACACTTGAACTCTGAATGAGTTTAGTAGCAGAACCTTTGTTTTGAATGCGTTTCTATTGAAAGCGAAGCTGCAAAGAGGAAGATGAGACACATGGAGGAGGCCAGAGGAGTGAAACACAATCTCCTCTCCAACAGGAAAACCAGCACTCTCTATTGCGCTCACACCCACACATCTATAGTACGTGTGTGTGTAACAGTAGACAGAAAGAGAATAAATCACAATGTAACATCATCAATATACTTTCCGTCACAGAGGTCTCCATTACAGTGCTCCATTTACAATAATTTAAAGACATTACTGCAACTTTGAGCTTGATGAATTAGAGGGTAATTTACTTCACCGGTTAGTCGTAACTTTATCAACTGAACACAACTACTCTACCCTTTCCGAAAGTGACAATTTTAAAGTGACGCTTTTGTGTGATTCTTCCTCTCGATTAAATCAACTTATCCCCTGTGTTAGTCGACCATGGTATTCTTTGGTCGAGGACAGACCTACAGAGTTGACTTAAAACAGGAGTAAAAAAGAAGGGCATTTGTTGGGGACTATTTTCAGCTGCAGATTAATACAGTTGAGTGCTCGACTGAGTATTTACAGCCACAAGACAGTGGATGTGAGATTGACTCAAAATAAACTGCATAGCCCGGGATCTTCATAATGAAAGAACTTGTTAACAGTGAGGTTCACTGATGGCTTTTTTTATGTTTTTTGGCACAGGCGAATATGCATTATGGAAACTAGCTAGTAGCAAAAACTTTATTTGACTGAGAGGATTCATAATTTTTTTAACATGGTCTCAAATGAGTCAAACAGATTCAAGTCTTCATATCATATTATTCACATTCTGCTCATAAAGCAGCACTGGAAAGCGTCCTGCACACGAGCACACAGACATCTTATCCCCAGCTGTCATTCCTAATCAAAGACTTGAACTTGCTGTATGAAATACAGCTTGAATGCAGGAAAGTGGTGCAACGCTCCTGCAAACTGTCACATCCTGTCGGGGAGTTGGTGCTGCACACATCTGACACTATTCCTGTATTTCTAACTGCCTGCTGGGCATCAAGCCGGTATTGACAGACAGTTTCCTCTCAATCCATCGAACATGTCCAATCACCTGTAATCATACTGTCTCAGAGCATTAGATTACATTACATTTCATTTAGCTGTCGCTTTTATCCAAAGTGACTTACATTTTTGCTCTGTACACAGCAACGGGGAGCAATTAGGGGTTAAGTGTCTTGCTCAAGGACAGACACATCGACGTGGACTAGCGGAGCCGGGGATCGAACCACCGATCCTGTGATTAAAAGACGGGCATGCTAACCACTGAGCCACACTCGACCCCAGAGCAGTATTACAAGTATTACTAGTTGTAATGCTAACATGTTTTACAGGTCTTTGTTTAAACATGCCAGGCAGACAACTCTAGTTCCTTTCAGATTTAAATACTTTTTGGGGAATTATAATTGATCATTCTTTAATAAAAATATTATGCTGATCTTGTTTACTCCCCCTCTAATGCTTTGTGCTCCTCTGTTGAAATCACTACCAGTCATACAACTGTGGCCCGTCTGTCTGTCCCTACATCATTCTTTAGTGAGGAGCGAGTAAATGTGTTTAACCGCATTAATGTCATATGACTGTCAGCCTCATCAAACTACAGTAGTTTAGTCACTAATGGAACATCCTGAAAGTCATGAGATCAGGGCAGAATTTTTGCAGCAATTGAAACAAAATATATTACAAAACAATACAATAGAAAACTAAGAGAAAATAAACCATTTATTTCTAAAATATGTATGATATATTGCCTATTTCAGTATTTGAAATGTGTACATTTAAAACCTTACTTTACTGAATGCATTAGAAAGACACTACGCATGCAAAAACACGCATTCGTCAATTGTGTTTCCTTCTTTCAGACTAGTGGAAAGACAACTATCAAAATACACATTAGGGCGTTTATTTTATTACACTTTGTCCATTTTTGAGAGATGCCTTCTAAATCCACTAAACGTTAGCATGAGATAACGACATATGAAAAAGTTATGTCAGAAAACCTGTAATACAGTAAGTAATTGTCTTCATTTAAGTCTTATATATCTCCACTACAGTAACACCACCAAATTTTCCAGTTTCATTACTATCGATATTCTGAAGTTTATTGAAGAAAGGTTTGTTCATACATCATTCATATCCTGATATTACATTTTATTCCTAAAAACATTTTTCAATTTCTTTTTTATTGCTGTTGAGAGTCTGATTTATGAAGAGATGGCCAAAATTCCTTCAATGTCCAGATTTCTATTCCAGAAATGTTTGTAAATTAGCACGCATCTACTAAGAGAATACTTTATTTGCATATTTTAAACATACATTTTCAGAAAACTTGACTAAATCCAAAAAAAGAATTGTCTTAATGTAAGAAATCAACTGATACGTTTCATGGCTATATCCATTAATTAGATTTTGAAGCTTGAAAATCCATGTTTTTCCCAGAGACGCTCAGACAGTATGTGGGCGGCACAATATACAGTCTCTGACCACAAGATGACATCACGATATCACCTCACAGGAAGCTTGCAGAAAGTACCTCATCAGGAAACATTTGGTTTTCTTAAGAATCTGCTTGTTCCACAGAGCTCTAGAATCCATCACTACCATGCTGTGTTTATGTGAGCACACCCACTATCACCACAGACCAACGGAGTGTCATATTTAGTCGAAGCAAGAGGTGAAAAATTGGATCGTATCCACTTGAAACATAAGGTGATCCCAGTGATTAATTGACAAGCTCCAGCATGTGAAAAGTGGAAGTAGTTATAACCAAACCCAGGTGTGTGATGATGTGAAGGGTCAACGTGAGGGAAGGAGCGTTTGCCCAAATGTCAGCATGCAACCACAAATATTAGAAACCAAGACCAGATATCATGGGTCACCAGCAGATTTGGACCTATTGGATTGAGACACGTTATTAAACATGTTGTTTAACAACAGCCTTTGCACTATTATACTGATTAGAAGATAGCTGCACTGCAAGAAGTGAATGCATTCACAACCAAATGTACCATGGTGCAACAGTACAAGCGGATTGATGCATACAAGGGTGGAGACGGGTGGATGGTTAAGTACACCGATGTATCCAGTGTTTCATGGTAGGACGCAGATATAGAGACAACGGATGAAAGAGCAATGCAAGATCTTCTGAATATCCTGCAGGAAAACAGCACGTTAGGTTGAAACATATTTTTAAAAGTCAGACACTCCGATGTGTATTGACTGACTGATCCAAGTTGAATTCAGAGGCAAGTTGGACATTATTCTTATCCATGATTAGAGCATACAATCAAACAAAATCACACCGAGTCGTGTGGCTCCCTTATTTATCAATGGTCTACTGTACGAGAGCGCCCTGGACTTTACCCTGTGGGACGACAGTGGGTCAATCTGGTTTTATAGTCAAACACTGGAACCTATTAAGGTTAATTGTACCAATAAAATAAAACAGTTATGTGCAAATGGCTTACATAATGCTAAGTGTAAAACTATGAGCATTACTCATAGATCTACAGATAATGACAGTTATTACAGCTGGTATGTGTATGACAAGTGTAGCTGTGTGTGAGAAATAGAGAGATACACAGATAAAGAGAGAGCGAGAGAGAGAATGTTTATCGCAGAGACTTCAATCAGAATCATTTATTGCCATGTATGTTTTCACATACAAGGAATTTACCATGGCAGAAAGCAGAACGATACAATACTGACAATCCATCGTTATGGTGTGCGTGTGTGAGATTATTAGAGAGGCTGAGGTGATTAATCTCCCCTCAGGCCTCCTATCTGACACCAGGTGTTTCCGGTCTGTGTCTGTGGGAGCAAAATAAAGAGACAGCGACAGATGAAGATAGAGATAACACACAGCAAGTGACAAGAAAAGGGCCGGCGACGCTCAACTGTGCTTCTCTTATTGTCACATGTCGAGATGTGTTCAGTGAAAAAGGGGCCGAGTAATCAATTAAAGCGCCGTGTGGGTCTTTGTGCATGTCCGGGCGCTACCTGTTCAACACGTCGGAGGACACGGAGACACCTGTTAGCTACGTCACAGCATGGAGGACCACCTCGGGGTCGTTGGGTTAATAAAGCAGCTCTCACCTGTTGGCTCCTTCCCGCCATGCAGCCTCATAAACTAGTAAGCAATGTTCCGGTTAACGGTCGGCATGCGCGCTGCGTTCAGGTCCCTCTGCTCTCCAACATTGTGACTCACGCCCACCTCACCTGATTACAGTTACTTAAGTTGACGTTATTTGAATAAATTAGTTTGAAATAAATAAATGTGGCTACTACATTTTTTTTAAGGGGAATTTACCAGGTTTATTTACATGACTTTACGTTTAAATGAACACGAACATTGATTATTTTGTAGTTTTAACTGAAAATCTAATCATTTTTCCCCCACATACAGTACAAATGTGCACAACACGTGCTGGACATATCAGATGTTGGTGTGTGTGTGTGTATATATATATATATATATATATATATATATATATATATATATATATATATATATATATATATATATATATATATATATATACACACACACACACATACACACAAATGATGTCGCTTTGTTAATGTAATGCTAACAGTGATTAATAAAAAGAAAGTCTAATTAAGTTTGCTGTGTGATAACTTTCCATTACAAACGACTCTCTCGTCAGTGCGCCTACCTGTCAATCTCAGCTCCTGTCAATTGCGGTCGCCTCCTGTTCCGGTGCGTCTTGGCTCTTCAAAAACCGGCTAAAAGTTCAAAAGTCCTGCCATGTGTAACGCTTTAAAAGGCCTTGGTCATGGCGTGAGTGAGACTGAATTAAGTTTGCGACAGTCAGTCTTGAATTGTTTACTTGCCTTGTCCGAAAACAGTCAGGATTTGAGTCTTGTGGCTGCTGGCGTCAGTTCTTTGCAGTCTTTGTACAACACAAAGATCGTCTGTGCATCTGAAGAGGACTCACTCTGGTAACGGGAAACAGACTGGCTCTTTCTTGCGCTCGTTTCTGTCTGCAAATGTAGTCATTTCAATCCTGTATTGCTTCTTAGCTTTAACACAGTTCAGTTCAAATTACCTTTTTTTTTTTTTTTTTTTTATCTCAGTGGATTGGATAAAACAATTTAGGAAGCGTCAATGTTCCCCATTTCTTTCAAAAGTGAATAAGTGGCGTTTCCAATTGTTTACACTGCATACATATATTTTCACAACTGGCTACTATTGATTTATTAGCCCGTAAGTAAAAACAACCGTAGTTTAAAGAGAAGCCAATGCAGAGTCTTTGTTATTGTCATTACATATTTCTACTTGCCCCACTACAAGAGGATTTTTTTGTTTGTGAATTGTGCATGTTGCTCTAGGGTTCATGCACATTTCCTCACGGACTGGTAAGTGGTCATTTTGTAACATTTACAATTGTTCTATTTGTTATTTCCTGCTCATATATTTACTCTAATTTAAGCTAAGACTGGTCTGCATTTCCTCCATCACTCTTCTTGACGTTTCCCGCCGCAGGAATCCGTAGCGAAGTGAAAGCTCTTTATTTTTCCTCACATCTCTGGTGCACATTCAGGCTACGCTTCAGCCCACTCTTAAAGGAACATGCCACACATTTGCAATATTGCTGCACTTTGTGGCTGCAAATTCTACAAAAAAAGTTTTAAAATGTATTCAGACATCATTTCAAGTCACGATTAAGCACTAAACAAACTAAGTAAAGTTATTAATGCTGCTCCATCCAAGGTAAGTACAAGTGATGGGAGTATATGGTTAATCATTCCCCTCAAAAACTATTCCGTTTAGACAGGAATATGTTTTGGAAATTGTTTAAATAGGAGATGGCCATCATCTCCCATTTAAATTAAAACATTAACTTCATGAACTATCATACTTCAGTGAGAGACTTAAGGTGACAGTTGAATACAAACATGGTTTACTTTGTCTCCAGCTTCTGGTCAAAGGTGGTCACAACAGCCTTTGGTTTGTTACATTTTTTGTAGTTCCAAATCCTTAATTAAACTGCATCCACTTCTTCCTGATCCTAAAAATCGATTTAGTATTTGTGATGTCACATAATTACATACACAACTTTGATTTAAGATGCGCACAGAGAAGCACTCTGCACATACATCAACCTGCAGAGATTTAAACATCCAGGTGAAGTAACAATAAACAAACACATCTAGATGCCAATGCAAAACAAAACCTCTTGCAGCAGTAAGGCTCCAAGTAATGCAGGGTTGTCTAAAAATAATAGATGTGGAAGAAACAGAATTCAGTTTTGCGTCGAAGAGATTATCAGTGCACTTAACTGGTTATTCATTGCAAGTAGAACTACATGGCAGTTGTTTACAGCTCATGCCAAGAAACTTTTTCAGAATGTCTGTATATTCTGAAATCAATCTCCAAATGAGCAGTCAAATTTAATTTAGCTTGTTTCATTAAAAAAAAACAAGTTAAGACAGTGACAAAATAAACTTAATGTACATCTTATAAAACTCAGGAAGTTTCAAAATAACTAGTTAGATCATTTGGACTAATGATTATACGACGACTCAGTTCTGATGCGATTGTTTATTGCAGCAACGAAAGCGTGAAGACAAGCAAATTTAAATACAGTTGGAGAAAAAAAAAAAAAAATGAATTGTGGTTTTAACAATTTAAAATAAATTATTGATAGTCCACCAAAGACCAATTTTATCGACCAATTCCCACGTCTGGATCCTCAGCAAGATATTAGAAATGTAACTTCGAGAACATGCCTCATGATAGCCCAGCAGGTCAGTTCACTCAAACTATTAAAAGGAGAATAGATCATTGTAAATGGCTACTGATCTAAAACTATAACACTGCAGGTTTCTCTGCTGAAGCATCGTGGTTTCCATAAAAAAAAAAATGTAAAAAAAAAAAATCGTAAATGACAAGGCGGAGCAAATTTGCTAAAGGACATCGTTAACTACTGTAACATTCAGTGTGTAATTTCAAAATCCCATTTACAAAGATTTGACTTTAATTTCTCATTATTCCTGTGCATATATTTTACGGTGTTGTCGCATTACAGGCCTTTAAACCAGTAACTTTTGATTCTAGCAGACAACAGGAGGAAATAAAATACAGAGTAGTCAAAACAAGCCAATTACACTGTCCAAAACTTCTTTAAAGTACTGCATGTAGAAACAGTTATGAAACAAAAAAGGCACAAGGAAATCTCTTAACAATGAATGAACACATCAAAATAGAAGGTAGAATTCACTTTCACACTGACTAACTGATCAAAACCCATTTTGTGAGGCAAGTGGTGATCTTTTCTGGAGATACTGGACCACACCGCTGTAACCTGTGGTCCCAAACATGTTCAGAACATTTCTCTCGAAAGTAAAAGATGTCCCATATCAGTTTCATATCATTAAGCCCAGAGAACAAATTATCAGCGTCTGCATGAAACGACAAAACGGCTCACGAAAGAAACCCAGAACAAGTTAAAGACAGCTTCTTTACCTTACTAATGAGACAGAGAAAGAGTCATAAAGAGCTGATGTGAAACTTTTTCATAAGAAACTACAAAAGCAAGTAAACATCATTGAAAGGCCCTAAAGCTGCAGTCAGACAACATGTGCATTGTGTAGCACTCTACTGTATATATACAAACATTATGGGAAACACTGTTCCCGATAATAAAAACATCCATTCCTACAGTGAAATATGGAGGGCACTGCCTCCGATATGGACACACACTGGTAGGCAAAAACTACCTTCTTCTTTTCACATTATGGAAGACACTGCTGCCGATAATGTTGTCAGGACGAGAGGCGTACATGCACCAAGGGACCAGTACTGACAGCCAGCGCTGTGATACGAGAGCTGGCCTCGGCCACAAGACCAATCCAGTGTCAGTTAAAAATAAGGACCTCAGAGTAGTGCAGTTGTCTGAGTGACGCCCGTTGGTTCAGTGTTCAGTCCTGGCCGTCGGTCAACATGTACACTTCTGTTAAGCAGATGCTGCTTTTGTCATTTCGACAGTATAACTGTCATAATTATGGAAGGCACTGCTCCCGATAATTATACACACATTTTTTTATAAAAGGCAATAAAAAAATATTTATAGTGAACCCTGCCACTGATAAATAAATAACACAATAAATAGACGTACGGTTTCTGTTTCAGTGCCACATGGTTGGAGACCTTCTCCCTTGGTTTTTGAAAGGCCTGCATAGGTTTGCCATCATGTCAGAAGGCCATTCAGGTCATTAAGAAATTCAGATTTGTTTTATTATTTAGGACTTTTCTAAGAGATCAATGCAGCATTAGGGTTAAATGACACCAAGCCAATTGTCCAAATGTATTTCAAGATGTGTTCTATGCAACATAACAGTGTTATTTTCAACTCCTCTCCTTCCAAATCTCTGACAATAAGCTGAGCAGCAGATTTCAGCACAGTATGAAATTATAGCTACCAATTCTAGCCAGCTCAGGTTTGAACACAAGGCTCCAGCAGCAGTGGAAATACCAGCAGTTTTGATCTGTAATAATTATGGTAAACAGTTGGAAAGCCATTAGCTTATAATACCATACTGGTCATTTAAGTTGTATTCATCTCTGAACTGGCAGACACAGCCTTTCCTGTGATTATGACCTGATGATACTGTGCTGAAGAAGCCTCAACTTCACTAAATATAACTCTTTCACGAGGTAACACTAATTTAAGAAGTAGTGCTACATGTCATGGGCATTTAAAAAGGTAGTCGTTACTAGCACCAAAGTATTCAGAATGTCGTATTGAAATGCCACATGTATAAAATTTTATACAATGTAGTACAATGTTTTAATGAATGTTTGGCTTTTTGGAGAGTTTCAGAAAGAATGACGATGAGCTCATCACTCGAATGTTGGAGGTGATGTGCAATTGGTATCCATTTAGTTAGGGCCCCAATTTTATAGATAAATATTTAAAAAGCTGCACGTGTTGTGATAAGAGGGCCAAATATGAGTAAGGGAGAAGGGGGTGAAATTACTGTTTAGATTTGATTATCCAAAGACCAGATGTCCCTTGCTAGCGAGTTGGCACAGCCCTGAACTGTCCAGGTCGCCAAGGCAAACTGGTTGTGGAACAGGTCGGCGTCTGCCTCGGGGTGGTCGGTCCTCAGGGCATCAAGGTGGCTGGACAGAGCCTTGAGAGTGTGAGGCCCGGAGCCCAGCAGGATGTGGCGGTAAGGGCTCTCTCTGGGAGACACATAGGGGGACAGGAAGTTCCTTTCCACCTACAGAAGCAAGCGGAGGAAAACAGGATGATGAAGAGGGAAATTTGCAGTGCTTTCTCAAGTCACTGGTATTATTGTTTCGCGTGGACGATTAAAATTAAGTGACTTTCTTTAATTACCGTTAGTCTAAAAATAAGTAAATAACTTCACAGGTGCCCTTCTCCTTTCGTACAGTCATAAAAGTGCAGGCTATCGTTTCATTCCTATGCAAGAAAAGACCACCATTTTATTTGAAGTTCCTGAAAATTGTTTCTCAAGGATTAAGTAGGTTTCCTTATCTTTAAATAAGCAACATTAAGAAAGCAACAAAGTATAGTTTGTAAAAACGGCTTCAATTTTCTTGATTAACACTCAAGAACTCTGCTGTTCTGCTTCATCAGTACTGTGTAGGTCTATCGGATTTGATTTACAGTTACCTGGCAAAATAAGCAACCACACAGATGTAATCCATTGGACTCAAATGTTGCTAAATTTGGATTTGGGGCAAGGAGGCATCATCTCTTCTGCCCACTGACCATATTGTTTTTGAACTTCTATAGTTGAGGTCTTACAGTCATTATGCGGTCATTAATGATACGACACATCTCGATGTCCTCCAGGTCACTGTTCTTGATGTCCTCCACTAGCTTGCGAGAGGCGCGGCTGTAGGAGCCAGAGGCCGAGATTAACCACTGCACCGTCAGGGCCTTGGGCAACAGCTGGGGCTGCATCTGGAAGCACACGTAGCATCCACAGGGTCATTTGGTATTCTGAATAAACAAAACTATACAGATGTGCAGCTTTTGGATACATTTGGGTTACATAATCAAAGCTGCAATTAGACCAAAAAACAGCAACAAAAATCAATTAAAGGCAATTGACAAAGGTAACTTGGCTACTTTACAAAGAGAATCTGAACGTAGAGTTAAATATAAAAAAATTAAAAATCATTGATTATTCATTTCTTTGCAGACATACAGACTCTGAGGTAACAACCCAAATAGCAACTTTTGGGAAAGTTGAAACCATGTCAGCAAGAGAATAATAGGAAACTCACCTTCTTAGCAGTATTGACTTTGCTGTTGATCTGACCAACTTGAGAGCGGATAACATTGTTGTACTTAATCAAGTCCATTCGCAGCAGATGATCATGGACCAGCCTCAGCGCTATGTGACCTGCGAACCGGGTCGCTATTTCAGCCAGCTGAGCAACCTGGTTGTTCGTAGCAGAGTTCAGTTTCTCCTTGGTGTCCAGCATTGTGCCAAAGTACGCGTAGTCCTGAAAGGGGAAAGCAGGATGTGTTGATGACAGTTATGGAAAATACATCCCAGGATGAACCAAACTTGATCGTAACTGGTAGTATGGCGGGATGACTTACTGACTTAGCAGAGGTGAATCCAAATGAGACGGAGGGAATGCCAGAAAAGGCAAGGAAAGGATAAGCAGAATTATCCAACTTTAGAGGCTCCAACCTGGAAAATAGACACATGCAAGATGATGTGAGAACAGCTTGGATGTCACGGCGATGTACACACACACACACACACACACAGAGCCCGGTGCCACTTACACATTAGATTCCATGTTGCCCTTTGCAAATTTGGAAGAGAGTGTCCCATCCTTGTTTGGAGAGTTTATCTAAGGAGAAAACAATAATACATTATATCATAACGTTCACAAAAAATGTATAATAGTATGCAACTCATAATACTGCAGGCTTGTATTAAATGTACCTCAGTCAGAGTGCTCTCGATCAGGCCGTGCAGCAAGGGACTGGCTGCCGCTTTAAATCCTTTCTGACCTGACAAAGACGACTTATATTTAGTCATTCTGATAATCACTTATTGTGTCATATTGTAAGCTTTGGATATTTCATAGCCTGGAAACCTGAAGTAAATACCTGTTACGACTCTATCCAAGTTGATGTAGGCGAAGGCTTTCATGCTCAGAGAGGAAAGATAACCCTGGAAATAAAAGAATACAAAAACAAAATTAAGGAAGAGTGCTCACACTTAAATCAGTATTATTACAGCATAAAGGCTGCTGATCAAGAAAATGCAATTGGGGAAATCTCTCACCTCCAACCACTCGGTGGCGCCAACACTCCCATATTCTCCAGCGCTCCAACTGGCAAACACGATGCTTCTCCTTGGTTTGAATCCATCTGGCAAGGGGATGAGAAATGCATTAACAAAAAAGCAGCGCCCTCACTACATGAAAATTATAAATATTCTTTCAGCTACTAAATGAAGGATCTAATGTGACGTGTAGATCCATTCCAGCAATATTAATAAAATATGGCACCATTTCACATTAAAAACGTACCATTCTTCACCATATCCGAGATGGAACGTGCCAACTCAACCAGGACGCTGGTGCCGACGGTCGACGTAGCAAAACCTGTACCCCACGCATCCCTCTGAGCGCCGATCACCACATATCGATCTACAATAATACAAAGACGACATTCAATGTCAATAACTCATTTTCAGGAAGTCCGTGTACCAACTTTCTGATCGCAGTATCTCAGTTTTTAAATAATCAACTAATTTTACCCGCATCCACAAAGCCTTTGATGACTCCAAAGACATTAGTGATCTTTTTCTCTACAAGAACGTTGTTGACCTCGACAACAACAACATCGCTCTCTTCTCCCAGTTTGTATCGGCCTCCCCAACTTTCGGGTTCCTTCTGACCCCCCAGCTGACTGTAGGATGCAGACAATACAATATTAGTATTAACTCTTCACAGCGCAAGAGGAATATTTCATATTAAAGTACATCGCTTCAGTTTGTCCACAGCGAATGGGAGCCTTACTTCAGAATCTGGTCAGCCATGCGTGCTGTGATGGTCTGAGCCAAGATTTTTGGCAGGCCTGAAGACTGGACAGGTGGAAACTGGGTGTGGTTGAAGGAGGGGAAGCCTGGGGTGTATGGATCCCCTGAACCCATGTGGACCTGTGGGAGACAGACAGATGGACAGTGTATAGCTATAATTTGACAGTGACATGTTGAATGCTTTTGTGTTTCGAACTAATCTTCCCAGCAGCCTAACCCTCAAACTTCTAAATTTAAGAAGAAATGTATATGGAAAACAGAACATGAACCTTTAAACTCTTCTACCCAAGACTACTTTTATTAGACATCAAATATTCCTGTTTAAATGATATATTACAACCACTAGGGATAGTGTCATTAGGATACTACTACTGATACTCTGTATTGGTTCGGTTACCGAATACTCTGTTCTTTATTTAAAAAAATAAAAACTGGATTTGAATGCATTTATATTTTAAATACATAAACAAAATTATTGTTTACAACAGCAAAGTCACTATACAAACTTAAGAATAGTCACTGGAAACAATCCAGAAAATAAATAATATTTATTGTATCTGTAACAATGAACGTTGTGTTTAAGAGCACGGCTCTGATTTCCGTGCAAAGATGGGAGAAAGAACAATTGCGAGGCTGATCAATAGCGTTATTTTACGTGTAATAGGTTATCGTTTTCTTATCTTTTTCTCAAGTACTGATAGCAGAACGGATAACAACCTCGAACCAGTACTTTTACTCATTTAGAAACAGGTTTGGGGGGGTTTTAGTTCAGCCCTCCACTAATGAACTAATGTGAAACCATTGTCAGGAATCACCCCTTCATGTGACTATAAAAGCTAGTTGAGCACAAAATAAACAAAACCCAGAACCAAACTAACTATGTCTATATGACTCTCTGGTGGGTTTCATTCTCCAACATGTTGCTTCTACTGAAAACACTCACATGTCCAAAGAGCGCCGTGGAGTCTCCAATATAGTCATCATCGGGGTCTGGGAATATCAACACAGCTGAGGCACCCATTTTGGCAGCATTGGCTACCTGTAAGCAAAAAGGAAAAGAGAAGTCATGGAAATTATTATCGTCACTAACAGCATATTACAAAAATCACGTATTTTATAGTGGTTGAGGATAGAAGAAAGTTTACAGTAATCTAAAACATAACTCATACTGAATTTCTTACTAACCACCCACCTTCTCCGCAGAGCTGATCCGTCCCACACGGACCAACACGACCCTGTCAGTCAGGTTAATGTTCTTGTCCCGCAGCGACTTAAGGTCACTTTCCTGCCCGTAATACGCATACAGGACGGCACCCTGGAACAAACAAACCAAAAATAATGAAACTGCATTTTCCTCTAAATAAAAAAACAAAAAGTCTTTTAGCTTTTAAATTACCTTCACTGTTCCATTGGCACTGTAGGACAGGAACCCCTGTGGACGCTCAGCCTCCCTGTTCTTGAAAACAAATTTGTTCACGCCAGAAGCTGGTGGGTCCTGAACTTTAACGAAATGCTCATCGGTCCAGGAGTTCATGCCGTACTCTTTAAACTTGTTGATAACCTTGTTCGCCAGAGACTCGTCACCTGGAGAACCGGCCCGGTGGTTGAGGCTGGAAAACTCACTAGGACAGGAGAAATTACAGCATGAGGCGAGAAGAACAGGGAGACAAGGAAACATTTACTGGATTTTGAAATTGTAGAACAAAGACATTTTGCCTCGCCACAGATTCATAAACTTACCTGAAGACAGGTTCAAATTTGGCTGCAGAAAGTTTCTGAGCGAGGAGGTTTTTGACATCATCCCAGTCCATTAAGGGGGCCGCACCAGTCTCGTGGACAAAAGGTTCTATAAAAGGGTCCAGCGAGGCTTCACAGGTGGGAGCCGAGTCCTTCTTACGATGAACCAGGTAGCCAATCAAGTACCCTGTAAGTAGCAGTGGTTTCAAATGAGGAGCAGCCAGGGACAGAAGGGAACAATTGCACCGAAGGAGAGAAGGCAGTACACTCAAGGACAGACTGACTGAATCAAGTTGGTCTTAAAAAAAAAAAAAAAAGCCAGCATTTTCAAATGCTATACCACCAACCGATCATGACAGTATTGTACCGTATGTATACATTACACAGCAGACAGAGATACTTCTTCCTCACACATCCAGTCAATTACATTTCCTTGAAGCAACGACTACAAACCAAAGCCTGAAGTCTAGACATAAAAGCCTTTAGTCTCTTTGTTGCTCAGAGGGGGACAGTCACACTTGAGCTATGGTTTTCTGGTGATAAAAAGTACATTTTGTGACATCACCCACATGAACCTTAAGGTGACACCATTTTCTTCCCTGTTGGCTTAGGGCAAAAATCAGTTTCTCTTTCTGAGACTTAACCTACACCTAATATTTCAAGTTTGTGTTGGTTGAACTGTAAATGTCAGTGTTTATCTAAAATGTGAGTTCAAGCATAAAGTTGAGTCACCAGCATGGGCAGGAAAAGACATGCTGCGTTTACTGGCGACACCATCAATACAGACTCAAAGCCGTAGTCCTATGAGTGATACTTGAGGAACACCAAGTTATTTTACAGCGATGCAAACCCAATATAAACACAGCCGCATCAGCCATTGACAACCTCTTACCGATGATGAAGATGAGGAGGGTGGCGGCGGCCATGAAGCAGAGGTTCTTTGGTTTGCGTCCGAGCTTTTGAGCCACGAAGGGTTTGCGGTTGGAGTTGTTGTGATTGAGGTGGTCTCCCACGCCGTTTCCCCCGACCTCCTCGTCCATGTTGGACGACAGATTCATCTCCACCTGGCTGTTCTCGCCTTCCATGTTCTGGGTCAAGTTGAAACGTGTGTAGGAGTGTGGCTCCCCATTAAACTGGAATGACAGAACGATGCTGGTATGATGAGAAAATATAGATCTTTATAGAGCTGAGAAGATATCTTTTGTAGATTGAGCCTGAGCTGAAACCTATGATCAATGGAGCTTTGTACAAAGTGTTTGGTACAATTATGACTCACTTGAGATGACAGAATTTATTAAAGAATTGAAACAGTTGTTGGTTACAAGTTCTAATAAGACATACCTTAAATATCTTCAGAGTATATAAGTTTTAGCCAATGCCCTAAATAAAATAATTTATTTGATCAGTAATAAAAAACAATCTTTGGGTTGCCAGGTTGTGGGAATTCACATTTCCTCTTCCAGCATTGCTTTGTTCTTTTACCGTCAGGAAGACGCCTACAATGGAACAGTCGACTACTTCCTTCTGGACGACCCGTCATAAAAAGACAAATTTTTAACGGTTACAGTTGGGCTTAACTTTTTTTGGAATGAAAGAATTTTGTTAAAATAGCAAAATCTATAACACATAATTTGACTGTGCCAACGAGAATTTCATTTGTAATCTTTAAAGTAAAATAAGTGGTAAAATACCAACAATAAATTAACAAGCAAAAGAGCTCAGTTCCTGTTTCATTTTACTTTTGTGATTTCCCAATCTTTCTAGCTCTGTCGTAGTTAGGTTCTCAAGCCGCAGCTCATAGCAGACAATCTCTAAAAAAGGTACCGCGGTACCCGTACGTTAGAAAATATACGATTTTTCATATTTTTAGTATCGATACTTTAATAAAATAGCGCTGATCAGAGCGCACTCACTGTTCCGCTCCCTGCATGCATTGAATGCATGGAGGCGGGGCTCAAGGAGGCGGGGCTGCCCAGCACTCACACACAACAGGCAGCACTCACTCAAGAGTGATCAGGGGAGACATGAGTGCAGGAGCTTTTGCCGACTGTCCTCGGCTTGTTGGAAAAAAGATCCCAGAAGTGAAATCTGAAAATACTTTGGCTACATTGCAGACTGAAGGAAAGCCCAATGACACAGAGACCCGTCTAACAGACCAAGGGAGGACACGTCAAACATGGCAAAGCACCTTTCAGGCTCAAACACAATTGCTCATAATTATGGAAAGAACCATGTAGTCATCTGGTCAGATACGGACAATAGGCCTACATAGCCGTGTATAATCAATGCTATGATGGTATCATGTAGTTTTCATTAACATCTTGCTGTAGGCGAATACTAATATTAATGCCATTTGTTAAGTGTTCAAAAAGCTGGGCAGAATCAAGTTGGTAAAAAAAGGGAACCATACAGATGTTTTTTTTATTACTGTTATAGATAAATATACCAGTATTGTATCATATTTGTGGTATCGTATTGAATTCTGGTATCGTAAGTATCGGGTATCGTGATATTTATGGCAGGTATCGTAGTCAGAATTTTGATATCGTGACAACCCTACGAGGAACTACCGAGATAAAAAAAAAATGTTTTGAATTGTTGAGACAAACCTTACCACAAATGGTTGTGCTGGTTTTTCAAGAGCTAGAAAAAGCAATAATTTATGTATAACTCCTTACAGAATGCCTTCATTTAAAAAAAAAAATTTCCCCCATGCAGTGATTAGAAAATATCCCCATCACTAATCTTAATCAAGATGAATACAAATAAACATTAACTGCACTGAAAATATCATCATGTCAGACTCCCTAAATATCATTCAGCAAGGTGTTAACGAAATGTAAAAATAATAATTATTTGTTCCCACGATGAAAGAACAACAGTCAATTGTGCAAGAAAGGGCAGTTGTAATGACAATCATTTCAGAAGAGGTAATAATGGGAAGACAATTCCTCAGAGCAAAGCTTGTTAATTTAGGATTGAGGTTATAATACTCACAATTTTGGATATTGTTGACCTTGCCTGGTCCATTGCTGCTTCAGTCTAAAAAGGGAAACAAACAAGGAAAGTATAAGTGAAGCATCAGGCCTGAAGTTTAAATGATTGTTGTTGTTGTTGTTGTCTTTCCCACTGTTTGAGGTTATTAAAAATGAAAATCTACCCAAACACTATGTTGAGTTTTAAACTCCCTGTAGATGAAATGGCTACAAATAAAATACCTTTTTTACCAGCCATTTTTTAAAGTCTTGTAGTTTATTTCTATACAGTGCATTACGGTTTCACTTCTGGGAATAATGGAGCGTCTGATAATATAAATCGTTATATTCTGTAGATATTCTTCATTTCATTATTCTTCTGTCTATTAGAGTTCAGGTTGTGCGAGGTCAGTTTAACAAATACTTTCTGTGAGAAGTTTCTGTGAGAACAGCCCGGTTGTCTGTTTCTCAAGGTTCCACGCTTTGCACTTCAACACCCACAACTGTTTATCAGTATATTGACATTCTGGAAGCAGACTGGTCGTTGCACGTTCCAGTCTTGTGAGAAAAGATGAGAACACGGGATTCTCCTCCTCTTGACAGGACAGAGCGAATCAGATGTTAGGACGAGGCGAGACGAACCTGTGACGATAAACTGTGTATGAAAGGCCCCACTTCCGTGGTGGGGCAGTTGTTCTTTGACCAACCTGCGTGTTGGCTGTACCACTCACTGCTTTTGCAATTGCAGCGCTTGCTACTTTACTTGTGATCATTTAGTAAATAAATTTAGAGAACGAGAGAAGTTGTCGAACTGAGTTCTTCCAGGCATCCAATAATTGACACACGCTATCACGTTCAAAGAACACGTCCCACCTCTTGTCCAAACATCCACGGGGTTTCCTTTGCCGCTTACGTGAAAGGCAGCACTGTTCCTCGGCACAAAAGGCCAGTGTCCAGCACGGGTCCACACAGACTCCATGTGAACTCTATAGCCAGTAGAATACAATAACAGCATAACTAGCTTTGATTCAAAATAAGAGCCAAACAAAGCACGGTTTCAAGTCAACAGAGTAACAAGACCTGAAACCCAAGTAGTCTGTATATTTTCTTTACTATTGTAATGCACTATCAGTGGAATAAGAGCTATGCATGTGATCACCCTCAGGAGAGAAGTTAGGTATGAAGCTTCAGCAGCAAAAGGGGCCGAGAAGGGTCAAAACCTGGATCTCTTGTGTTAGATAACAAGTGGACCCACTTTGCCGTCTTATCTCTTTTCTGCACAGTTCTTATACATATTATATACAAATACATCAGATGAATCACAATACATCTATTATAAATGCACATTAAGGTGTAAGAGAGTATTCAGCATAGTATCGCGATACTTTGCGTGGCGATATTGTATCGATACACGGAAGCCAAGTATCGATCTTTTATTATATAAATTATAAACTTTTTGGTCCAAAATCAATTGTTTTTTCAGTCCACTAGATGGCGCTGTGTTATTTTCTGGTGAGGTCAGCAGAGGTCCCGGATCAGCGTGATCGGTAGGAAGGAAACAAAAATGGAGACACCGGAGAAAGAAATTAGAAATGCGCCATACGTCTAGACTTCCTGCCACTCGTAGCGACGCTGCTCGCACAGCTGTTGCTCAACACACAGGACAACACTCGACACACAGCGCTGGTCAAAGACGTTAAAAAAAAAGCATGAATCAAACCGGCTGCTGGTGCTCTAGTAGCGCTGGAAGCGGCCGCCATTCCTGGTGAAGTCGGTGAAATTCACCGTGCTGTGTGCGCCTACGGATAATATTATGAACCCAGACACGAGGGCGTTTGATGTACGGGCGTTTTTGGGATTTCCACAACAAGTATAAAGCAAAACTAGTGGTTATTTCCATGGTGGATGGTGTAAATGAAAACTGTTTACACACACACACACACACACACACACACACACACACACACACAGCCATGTGAATGGTTGTAGTGTGGATGGATTTTTTGGAAAAGAGAACACTAAATTGGTAGGTAAGATAAAGTAACAGTTGAATGACTTATTTAATTTCTTCCGCTGTTCATAGAGACCACAAATGTTTAGCCAACATTTTCTAATTCTATTGCCATAATGATTCATGCGCTGAAGGTTTTATGAGGTGGAGAAAAAATGTCAGTACAAGTGCCATTACTTTTTGTATGCAACAGTTGTTGAGATTATCATTGGCAGTCAATCACATGAACGCAGATACGTTTAGCAAAAGTTGACCCTATAGTGAGTATGGAGCCTCCAAGTAAAATAGCCGCTATCGGAGCCCAGTGTCACCGATAGTTTGTAAAGCATCCCATCTGCTCCAATTAATCGACGATATCTAAAAGTAAAATTTTGCCATGCATTCGTAAAATAGGCACTGGAGAGGAGATTCAGTCAGCAGCATCCCTTCACACCAAAATGAATGCAAACCAAATTAGACATAATATGCAGACAAAGCCTTTGCTAAATAATTTGTAGGTGACATGACAGTAAAACCCTCAAACAAAAAGGCATTCCCATGAAGAGATCGCAGTGTTTCACCTTAAACCAACAAACTAACTTCTTACGCCATAAGCAAAGCAACTCTCACCCAATTCTTATCCGAGCAACAAGGTGCATAGGATTATTTGACAGACAACGATCATGAACTCTTCTACCCTGCCTGACCTTCAAAAGAACAAAACAGACCAAAACCTTTTAAACAACCCTGGTCTTCAAGTCCTGTAGTAGAAAAGTAGTAGAGAATGATATGGCCTTATGGGTTAAAACGTTACCACACTTACTGAACTTTGGACTGAATAATTTACTGAAAACACTGCTTTGTTGAGTAGGTTCAGATACAAACCACATATTCAAAACATGGTCAAATTAGGCAAACAACTTTACTTGTGTACCACCTGTTCAGTTTATTCTGTAATAAAACAAAAAGTGAAGCTAAAACTGAACACACACAAAACAATGCAGAGCTTCCCCGGCGTGATTGGTGTGTGCCAAGCAGCCAAAAAGCAGAGAAGGAACCTCTTAATGATCCCTCAGGGCCGATTCACAAGCTCTCCGGGAAGGAGATCCCAAACTGGACATTGCGTGAGGAGAGCTGGTGTGGGTAAATGCCAAAAGGGAGACAAACGATCTGTTGGGCCGGCACTAACTTGCAGCATCAAAACATGGCCTTGCTAAACTCCAAAAGCACGGATAAAAACCTAAACATGTACGCCAAGTAGGGCTGAACGATTAATTGCATTTGCGATAATATCGCGATATGATAAAACGAGATTTTCTAACCGCAACGTGCGCGATTACAACGTCATCACGTGACGCGAGCGAAAGAGTGGAGAACTCGGCTGCATCAACTTTTCAAGCGGCCCTTTAACCTGTCGCGCAATGGCCTCGGGCTCGACGGAACAGTCAGAAACTGACACAGCTGAGACTTTAGTCTCGAAGAGGAACAGCACGTCGGTGGTGTGGAACTATTTTGGTTTAAAAAAAGAAGATGCTGCGCAGCGTCAGGTGATGTGCAGAGCATGCCGTGCTCCTGTTGCTACTTCACGGGGTAACACTACAAACTTGTTCCAGCACTTGAACAAAATACCACAAATCAACGTATGACAGTTGTATGGCCAAAATGCTGAGCACCAGTGCGCCAGACAAGCCAAATACCTCAAGACAGGGATCACTGACCGAAATGTTTGAAAGCGTCACTCCATATGAACGTAATTAAAAACGACACGGGGAAATCACTCGGGCAATAACCGAGTTCATAGCCAAAGATATGATGCCTCTCAGCACGGTGACCAAGCCTGGGTTCATGGCATTGATAAAAACGCTTGATAAACGGTACAGGATACCCTCCCGTACATATTTCAGTCAGACTGCCATACCGGAGCTGTACAAAAAGTGCAAAGAGAAAGTCGCCACGGAGCTTAAAACGGTGGACTTTTTTGCTACCGCTACTGATCTGTGGTCAAGCCGCACAGCTGAGCCTTACCAGAGTCTTACGTCTTTTTACGTCTTTTTAGCACAGGAGGGAATATTGTGACTTGCACTCGCTCATCCTTGAAGCCAGCAAAAGTCAATATGCTGGTTTTCTTAGCAAAAAATCTGTGAGCCACTGAGAACAAAACTGTTGGATCATTATGGCTGGCAGTGTCATACTCCTAGTGAACTTTAGTCTGTGTGGTGTGTTATTGTTGTGTACGTCAGATAAGTGAGGTTGATCTATATTATAATATTCAAATTGTTTTTTTATTGTCTAATTTAAAAGTGCATTTCTCCGTTTTTTTATTTACTTTGATTTTACAAAATATTTTCAAAGTAGTAGAGGCAAATTCTGTTTCAGTTGTGTGAAATGTTACTGACTTGGGAGCAGTAAGATACATATCATTTTAAATTTTGCACAGTGTTTACAAAGTGCATGCCTTTGTTTAAATTACTTAAATGCACAGTAACAAAGCCACAGATGTTTCTGTAATGAACAGTTCAATAAAAATGTCATTTATTTCAAGTGTCATCTTTTTATTTAATTCTAACAAATAGGCCCAGCCAATGGGAAAGAACATTTTACACTAAATGTATCTAATATTGTGTTGGTCATATTTAAATCATTCATTATGTTTTGTTGGGGAAAAGAGAGGATAACATTTTAAAAAATAAAAATTTGTATATTAAATCGCAATTGCAATATTGGGAAAAAAAAAAAATCGCAATTAGATTATTTTCCCAAATCGTTCAGCCCTAACGCCAAGTGTAAAACAATAAAGCAAATGAGGGTGCAGCCATGTTAGTCTTAGCTCTGCCAACACTAAATGAAGAGCACCTAACTTTAGAACATGGAACGGCCTCAGACAACCCCACAACTCCCCTGACTTCTACAACCTTGAGGGGTAAGTACAAGTACATTTCACCCAAGGGTCAGAAAATAAAAAAATAGAGCAGCCTCACATTTTCTTATTCATAGCCTGCTTTGCACGCAACCTTGACAGATATGGACTTATAACATGGTATTAGACCAGGCTTAGCTGATTTCTAAAGCTAATTGCTCTCCAAAGTGGGCAGAGCAATGTCTAATCTTGCATACCAAACATACCAAGCCTTAATACTTTAATCAGATTAGCCACTTTTTTCACTTGAGACCTATGGATATAAGCAATATAAAACAGAACACAAATCAAGAATAAATAGGTACAAAGAAGACACTCAATGAAACGCCCTTAAAAAAAAAAAAAAAAAAAAAAAGGGGGTCACTTTGCTTGTAGCATTCTCTGAACCTCGACTTGTATCTCCATATAATAATTTTTAGTCAAGTGTGTGCAAGAGAGATAGCAAGAGCAAACTTGAGTCACGCCCTTCTGGGAACGACACTCGCAGGTCGAACCGGTTAGACATTCATGCTAAATTAGTGGAGGACACCACGGCCCCTATGATTCAACAAGAAAGGAAGGTGGACATATTTCATTTAACTTGTAGTCAAGGACAAATATTGAAAAGATGCGACACAGCCTGCCGTTCTTTTCCCAAAAATAATGCAAATCTTCAAGGGCTGCATACGCCTGCAGACAGATCAATGTCAGTGCTTGAAAGGGGAACTTCCCGGATCAAACATGGTTTCCTCAAAGTGTTCTTAGTAACTGAACAAATCCCTTTGAAAAAAAAATAAAAAAATTGAACAATTGCTTCATAAAAATAGGTTATGGAAGCTGTGGCAAGAAGACTTTTGGTCTAACACTATAACAGAAATATTGTTAACTGTATCTAACATGCACGTAACTCCAGTTAGAAGGCAGCCAATAAAGTTATTTAATAATGCTGACATGATCATTTACCAATGATCACTACACTTGAGCAACAACTTAAGTCACCTTAACAACATTACATAATGTTTACTAGACAGTACAACCATACATGCATTTGCCAGAGTGATGATGACTTAATAACTATCATTGTGTCAAATTGTATAGTCAGCTGTTGCAAAAAAACAAACTGCCTACTAACCTGGCATTGTGGGAGCATTTCAACTCCTGCAAGAGCAATCTGTTGTCACATTTCATTAAACCGTATGAAGTGATTTTCTCACTCCATTCCAAGAAGAGCCTCATAGTCTTCGTGTCGTTGTTACAGTAAGAGTTTTGAGTATTCTGGGAATCTCATATCCAAATGACATACAATTACGTGAAAACCCTGTCTAACTAGTAGTTGAGCCTTAACTGGAAACAGCAGGAAATAGCACAGTTTAATTATTTTTTTTTAACAAAAAAAAAAAAATATATATATATATATATGAGAATTACGTTAATAAAAATCATCACACACTGTACACAATAATAGTCTTCATAGGAAATATAACAACCTGGAGCAGACAGGCCAAGTTTAGATTAAAAACGTCCTAAATGTATGGTACCACGGCAAGTCCATCGTTTAACCAATAAGCCTGTTAAACTTGTAGAATACACACTTGACAAACATATACGGCTTAACACAAGCAAATGTAGATATGTAGAAACCAGTATAAGATATTTTCAAAGACTTTTTTTAAATCTAATAAATCCTTTTATTAAGGAATTAAATGTAAAACGTTTCTCTGATTAAAATAGCCTTTTGGTGGTGGCAAAAACGTTTTATTAAACACTATCACAGATTGGTCTCATCCACTGTTTCCACACAGCAGTGTCCAACTTTGCAGAATGAAGAAAGGCACAAAGTGGGAAACACGGTGGAGGGGAGAGAAAAAAAGTACGGTGTGGGAAACAAAAAGAAATTGTGAGAAAAAGAGAAGGTAGGGGCAGCAGGAGAGGAGAAGGGGCAAGGGGTCATTGTAGGAGTCATTGTGCTGTGGCAAATCATGTGAGAGTCACACTGCTCCAAGCAGCTGATGGGAAAATGAGCCAGACGGAGAACAGTGAGGCAGGCAAATCCCATGTACAGGGGCCTGTACAAGTATTGCTTAAATACAGCAGCAAATTCAAGTACAGACATGAGCTGCAAGACAGGATGTGGTTTCTTTCTTTTTCTTACTATAGTGCAGGTTCTGTAGTCAGTTTCACAGTCGTGGCGAGCACAGGGCTCCCACCAGATGGCATCAGGGTGTCTATCAGGTATACATTAACATTTGGGCCTTAAAATGTGAACAGACATGCTCAGATGACCAATACCACTACAGATACAAATAGGTCTGTTCTTAGCACTGCTATCCTAAATAATAAGATACATTTGTTGTACGGTGTATGTGACATTACATTAATAAATTGGTTTTTCAGGACAAAAGAAGGCAACAGTTTAAATTCACCTGCTGCTAGACTATTTAATGTGCATGACCAATAAATACCACACTCCACCGCCTTGGCGACAACTCATCCATAACCAAATGCAGCTCCAGTTCTACCATATGTTGACGAAGCTACTGTCAAATCGCTTTTTAAGCTTCACCTAAATATGGACAAGCAGGTTGGATTATTTAAAAACTCTCGTCCAGCCTGGAGACTACAGCTATGCTTATTGTAGTAAAGATATCGTATCTATGCAGCAGCCTATTGCTGCCTGTCAAGGTCAGTAAACAGGGACTGTGTAATGTCTACCTACTGACACGGTTACCCCCCCACGAGGAGGAAGTGTCATTCGCGGTTTTGACCCCAGGCCACTCCGGCTCACGTTTGGCTCAGCAGGGCTCCCTGAACGTGACGACCGGCTGCTCTCGTTATGGCGCCCGTGTTGCATTGACAACCATCACCGTGAATAACGTACAGTTAACTGTCCCCACAGTACAATGTTCATGGTACAATGAAGAAGAGAGGAGACGTGTCTCAACACAAGTGGCGTCGCCGCCTACGCTGCTGTAACGTTACGCTTGCTCAAACGTCAGCATGTCATTCATGAGGGAAATTTAAAGTGAGTGAAGTAAACATTGCAATGTGTTTGGCACTTCTTAACACTCTCCAAAGAAATACGAGGGCTTATGTCCTTCCGCAGACAGAGTATTGTAGTGTTAGCGTTATATTTCAGTACAATAAGCTTCTCCGGCTCGGTCTGGATTATTATCGCGAGCGGTTTGTGTCGGATAATGCGCTCACCTTTTCTTCAACACAGCTCAAACTGACTGACTTCTTCTTCTGTCACAGCTCTTCCCACGAGGTTGCTCCTCTTGCTGCTTCCTTGCTATCTGGCCTCGTTCAGCCGGTGCCCTTGACCATGCTGCTTCCAGTTAACCTATCGGATTGGCCGTCCCTTACTACAGAGGCGTAGCCAGGACGTCACTTCCGGCCTTGTTCTCGCCAATTGAATCATAGAGTATCGCGAGATCCTGTCTGCCCTCATACCGCCAAGTCAGGGCTCCATGTGCTTTTTGACACTGCTGGTATGGTTTATATACATGGCAAGGGGCAATATTGGTTTAACCACATAAGTTTGTACTCATTTTAATGATGAAGTAAGCTGTTGTAAGGTAATAACATATCCCAGTAGATAACTTGTTAACTTTTAAAACCACTATGCTGCTCTATTTTAGATCAAACAGAAAATCAGAAGTTGAAATAAGGTCACTGTCAGTGGTGGGAAGTAAGTAAGTACCTGTATATTCAGCTACAGAAGTGCACTTTGGAGACAGGCCGACTTGTTTACTTGATTATTTCCATTTTGTGCTACTTAATGCCTCTGGCTTTACTATATTTCTTAGGGGGAAAGTGCACTTTGGACTCCACTCTACATGTATTCAATGGCTTTACTTAAATGTAGTCCATATAATATATAATAGTCTAATAGGCCATATGAATATAATAGCGATACCAGGAGAGATAATTCAAAAAGTAAAAATAAAAAATAAATAAATAAGGAGACATTTACTGTTCATGTTGCATATTATAGACACGCTTTTTTTAGTTCCAATATAAATAACCACACCAGTATTTTAGTTTGGAAAGAAGCCTAGGGGTAACCTCAGGCATGGATTACCTTGAATGACCCCCAGTGTGTCACAGACAGACAAATCAACGACTCCCTTCTGCAGCTCACCTTGAAATGAGAACAAACATAACACCAGTGTGCCGAGGACTGTTAACTTCTCAGACCTTGCAGTCCACAAAATAGTGTTTTCTTTATGCTGCAGCTGTGAAAATATCAGCTCTAGGAAAGTAAAGTGCGTGCAGGCCTATTTAGTTTGGTCATCAGTGTGCTGACTAAGTCAGACACACAGATTTTCTTTCCAGTTAAATTGTCTGGGAACATTTTGGCTCCTTTTCTAATATAAACATGAGCCAACTCTGGTAAATTATATAGTTCAAAGGCAGACATAGTTTGATTGGCCTTTATTTAAACCCAACTCCTATTCCAGAAGCTTAAAATTGAGACAATATTGATAATGTGGTTATTTATGCAGCCACTGTTATGTTCCTACAGATAGGGTTGACAAATCAACAGCTCCTGGGATTGGTCATTGGTGGTAGGCACGACCGAGGCAGACGCCAGTGTTGGTAAATTATTAGTAAATCTTTGTAAACATGGTTCTTTTTATTTTTTTGATAGCTGGTTTTGCAATCCCATTTATTTACCATCACTTTTAATTATTGATTCTTCAACCAAAACAGCCTTAATATGGTTGTGTTACTGTCCCTATAATTGCTCTTTTGGGTATCTTCAGTAATTACATGTTTATGCCTGCTGCCAGGCTGCTAGCGTATATTTTGTGCAAACCAGTCATTGGGAGGTCTGCACTCAGATTTTAATAATTTTCCCACAGCATAATTTTCCCACACCTTTGGTCACATTCCATCATTGTTTTTAAATGTCAAGTGACATAAAAAGGAGCTGATTAATCTAAAAAGATCTATATTAATTTCCAGGTAGATATATACAACAAAAATCACCATAAACCTTACTATATACCGTGAACGTTTGCACATTCCTGCACAAACTGTACAGCTTTTCCACTTTAAAAACAGATATATTTATAAAAGAATTCTGTTTAATATTATGTCTCTTGACATTTTGCACTGAATATATTATTCTGCACCAAAACACCAAGACAAATGACTTATATGTGCAAAATGTTTCTGATTCTGAAGTCCCCTGGTTTCTAGAACATGCATGTTCGTACCCAAGATTACACAAATAAAGTTGCCGTATATCTCCTGCGAAACAAAACGGTGGACATGATAAGAATTTATTTCTGTCTTCTCTTAGAAACAGCAGTCTCACATTCAAAGATTTAGAGCTCTGAAAGTTCAACTGCATTTTTCACAGAAAGTCGTTGTTGTAGTTCTCTGCAGTCACAGGCCAGGAATGTAAAGTCACCATAGAGACGGTCAGCAGATTCAATTGTGTCTTTTTTCTGTGTCATTACTTGACACTGGCTACAAGCAGCAGGTAATAATGGTTGTTTGAATTGTTACCTCTGAGTCAGACATGTTAGAGGTGAAAAGCACAGCAAGCTAACACCTTCCCATAATATCTATGGCTGCCACTCACGGCACTATTACAATCCTCCAACTGTGCGAAAACAGTACAGGAAAGGTTTTCTCATAAAAAAAAAAAACATATTGCAAGGTAGGGGTGGTTCTGGACTTTCACTGGAAGCGTCTGGGATTTATTTTAATTTATTAAGAAACATATGTACAATATGCACACAGAGTCATGAGGCTGCAAGACCAAACCACCGGACTGAATGATTAAGAAACACAGTATGCAACATTTTAGTTCCCTCCTTGTATGTGAAAACATCCTCTTTTGCAAATAAATATCATTATGTTTGACAAGCATTTAACTGTTGGTCCAAAGCAGAAGCACAATAAATGTATTTGTTTTCTTGAAAGGTAACAGGTAACCGACGAGTGTCCCCATCTGTTCTGGAACGAGGAGATAAGAGATTATACATGTTAACTATTAACATGAATGCAGAACTTTAGATGAGTTTTTGACTTCCTCTGAAGTTAGATATCTGTAAATGAGCTTGATTTCAAAATAGACTTTTTGCCAATCTAGCGGTGTGGCTCTAAGGAAGCAAATGGTATCGTCGACCACTTTGAAATATCTAAACTAAAATATCTCAACAACTATCTGATGGATTGACATAAACATGTTGTCCAGATGATTTAAGGTTTTAAATATTACCTGCTGAACATCAACATGTAAGCTTTGTCAGAATGTGCCTTGCTCTTCTTGTTCAAGCACACATTACGAATCATAAATTATTACACCAAAAGACACAGGGAAGTAACACTTTCACATATCTTTTCACAAAATCAACATATGAGTGGCTATAATAATATGATGAAACAACTAAACCAGCCTGATCTCAGAGGAACATTTCATTTCTTGGAGGAGCTCAGACCTGTGTGAGAGGGAAATGTCTTCCATTTCCCATAATGCTGGAAAATTCCACTTAAAAACAGTTTGCTGTCCTCTTCAAAAACAAAGACTTCTCAGATCTGTTTGTTTTGAGGTAAAGTGAATTATGAGATCAGGCTTTGCAGGATGTAAACTCAGGGGTGGGGATCCTTTCTTTAACGGGTGGTCTTGAGTCTACAGCTGGACTTATATGGATAAAGTCCTATGTTGTAGGATCTGTCAAAACAAGCTCGTTGATGATACCTTGTGCTGCATACATCCACTTACAGTCTACTGATTCCCAAAAGCGAGGTGAAAGAGATTTTTTTTTTTTTTATGTTCTTTTTTTTAAGGTTTAATGTCTTCTCATTTTTAAAGTATACATTTACTCTTTCAAATTACCAGGTGCTCATTTAATTTTATTATCAGGCTGCTGCTGTTATGTTATTGATGGCAGAGGAAGTGAAATAAACCACACTTCCAAAATAGCAACCGAGCGGTTAGTTCAGTAGTCAGTTGCAACTGTTATCTTCTCTATTTCTGCCTTGGGTTTTTTCAATCGTGATCAGTTTTAGGGTTTCCCACTTGAAGCTTAAAACATCATTGTAAAATGCATCTGATAAAAGCCCAAGCAGTGCAGATATTAATGGGCTAATGACTGACATGGTTCAATTCATAGGGACTCAAAATAAAGGTTCACCCATCTGGTTTATGGTTAGCTCGGAAAACTGAGTTTTTAAAGAACCCAATTTGGTGTTTGGCCTTGGAGGTTGTTTTCCTACAGGAAAACCATGATTCTGCAGCTGCTGACACAGACAGTCCTACGCAACCACAACGCACACCTGCAAGGGGGAAGTGAACCAAACCAAATCAAGATTTCTTCTAAAACCCAATATAACTAACTATACACTATAACCGTGCACAGACAAAACTAGCTTTGACCAGCATGTTTGGTGTCAAGCAAATTTCAAACTTAGATTAACTAGTGAGCCAATCATATACAGAGTGCAGTAGAATAATTGTGAGCTTCGTTCACGCCATGAAATATGTATGAGCATAGAACACATTTTTAAAGTGTAATTTCCTGTCTTTTTAAAGTGATTTTGACAATACCAACACAAGTGTATAGAATCTGGAACCCTGATTAGGTGTGCAACCACCAAACAGCTCACACTCTCTTTAGTATGAACACACACACACACACACACACACACACACACACTCTCTCTCATGTCGATCCCGCCTTTTTCACTTAAATATTATCTGTTGTCACCTTCCACCAGCTGAACAGTAATGCATCACTTTCCCGGAAAAGATATCCTTATCACTGTCCCACCCATGAGCTCTGCAGGGGGAAGCCTACAGACAATCTGCAGTATACACAGTACAATCAGCCTCTAACAGGACACATGTGAGATGACATGTGGAATACAAGGTGCTGCTCACATGGAGATGGAGATGATCTGAGACTTGATGTCTCTTATTAGCAGAGTCTGAAATAAATTACAGCTGCACCATTGTAAGACATTACTGGTAAAATAAACAAGGAAGCAGTGACTAATAACAATGGCAACAATACTGAGTTCATAGGTGTCTCTCACCTCTGTTTGTTTCCTTCTTGGCACACAGAGCATGCATACAAGTAGAATATAAGGGAGTAGGATGAAAAGACGACATGCTCATTAGGATTCCCAAAACTGAATCTCCAACTCGCGCTTGTACAAATGCGGAAATGAATGGAAATGTGGGGACTTAAATGTCAAAGTCGCTGATGCTGCGCAAAAACTACTATGGATGATGCAATTCTCATCTGGGATGAGAGCGGTTGGGGTTCTTGGGAGGGTTGAACATCGTTTTTATTTTTTGGGTGTGCTGCAGACGAGCGATATGCTATCTGTCTAAAAACAGGGCCAAGTTTATACACACACACAGGGCTTGGCACCTAAAGACTGACATCTTTGGTTATGTAATGACCCACGTTGGTTTAGGACAGAGGCGACCAGCTAGTCACAGATATTTGTGCCTTACATGGGTTCAGCCATGCGAATTACAAGAAGCAGTTTTTTCTTCTTCTTCTAACTAATATATTCTAATATTGTTCCACAATTGAGCTCTTTAAAAGTAAAAAAAAAAAAAAGAAACTGGACATGCAAAGTATAATAAAGCCTCCGGCAGAGTTTTATTTCCATGCCATGTTGCACTTTGCAAAAATTCAAATGAAGTCCTGAAGTACATGCCAGTTGAAACCTGGTATGCTGCCTTTGCAGCTGGGAGTGAGACAACAGTGACCACAAGTGGATGTTATGAAGAACAACATCAACAGTGAGGTAAAAAAATATTTATTGAACAAACGTGTTAGCCTAAATCACTTTTAGCAGAAGCAAATCTGTTCATTAGCATACTACATCACTCACACATACATTCATTCACTCATGCACAGGAACAAACACAGACACACAGAACTTCACATCTGCAAACAAGTTTGACATTATTTCTTTTAGTGGCTGGGTCGGAAGGGGAACGGCATCCCCGTCATGAAAGGCTGAGCGGGGTACTGAGGGTGAGAGGAGGGATGGGTGGCTAGAGGTGTGTGTGCAGGGTGTGTCGGGTGTGAGGCGATGGGGGAATGAGCAGCGTGCGGGCTGAAGGCCAGTGGAGGGGTGTGGATGTTGTTGTAGTACAGCACTGGGCCCGACAACACCAACTGGAGCAAACTGGGAATGCAAGACAAAGAGAATAAATGTTGATTGAAAACTTAATTTATCTTAATTTGTCATTTTTAGGCACAAGTTATACATCACAACAAAGGAGGAAGGTTAAGAAACATCCAGCATATAAGGACCCCATCACAACTACACTTATTTTACTTAAATGAGTGACTCTTTTCAGTGAGCGCTGCTCAGTTTTGATTTACAGTTTACCCCAAAATATATATTTTTCCTCTTACCTGTGCTATTTATCAGTCTAGATTGTCTTGGTGTGAGTTGCCTAGTTTCGGAGATATGGTCTGCCTTCCCTCAATATAATGGGACTAAATGGCACTCTATTTTTAGGAACAATTTTCTTACCTGCCAACCGAATGACAGTGGAGAAGGAAAGATGCATCTACTCATGGACGAGCGTCTCTTAATGGCATCCTCCTTGGACTTTCAAGTATTAACCTTTATTTCCACACTTATATTACAGGAATTAAATTGCTTTTTAAATAAAAGTTACCACGTCGTTTAACCAAAATGGTTTAATTTTCATCCGTAAATGATCTGGTGAGTTTACTAAACCTCAATTTAAACCAAGCGGGGGACCTTGAATATAATTTAATAAGGCATAGAAAAGGTCTACTCTTAACCTGAAGGTATACTCCACATTGGTAGCTGTGCTTATTATAGCTCTAGCTGAAACCAGGTAACCATGGAAATGGATCCAAGGTAAAAGGGCAAAGGAAAGTTAATGGTTCTTACTTGTTGTGTGGCAAGCGGGAACAGATGGCTCTCAGGTCCTCTGTAGAGACAAGGCAGCATGAAATAAGCACTCGAACCCCACCACAGCATGATGAGAAAAGCCATATGACAACCGATTAAACCAGTTAGTCCGTTACTAGTTTCGTCTTCACTTATTCGTCACACATTTGTTGAAAGAAAAACACACCAGCTCGGAAACTGTGAGGCTAGTCGGCTTATGTTTCATTTTTAAAATCAGAAAAAATACTAACCGGATGTGAAACGTGAAGCTTCAAATATATAAATTCAATTTAGAATCAAATTAATCCGTCAACCAGGAGAGGCTCAACCGGACAAGTCCGAACCGATATTACCAGAGCAGTGAATCTCCAACTATGGCTAATGTGCACATTCGCTTCATGATACAACACCACACAGATAGATATCTTGAGTTCTCTCTTGTATAAAGACCCCAAGATACTTCCTGGATAAATACAAGATAAATAAATAAATTGACAATGTGTAATTAAAAAAAATTACAGATCTCATCTTTAAAGAGACAGTCCTCCCCAAATTAAAAACATCTTAACTGTAGTGCTATTTATCAATCTAGATTGTTTTGGTGGGAGATGCCTAGTTTAGGAGGTATTGGCTTTAGCGATGTCTGCCTTCTTTCCAATTTAATGGGAGTATGATGCCCTAAGCTTGTGGTGCTCAAAGTGTAAACATTTAAACAACTCCACAGGCTCACAGCTCCCAACAAGGTCTGTGGATTATCTTGTATTTTTGGGTGTTTTGAGCACCACAGGCCCGGTGCCATATAGTCAGATTATATTGGAGAGAAAGCAGACATATTTAAGGCTGATATTTTCAAAACTAAGCAACTCCCACCATTGTTAAATAGCACTTCAGGTAAGAGGAAAAATATGATTTTGATTTTGGAGGTAAATGTCCCTTTTAATGCAATAATATAAAAATCTGAATCGTCCATCCATTATCCGAACCGCTTATCCTGTTTAGGGTCGCGGGGCGCTGGATCCGATCCCAGCTGTCATTGGGCGAAGGCAGGGTTCACCCTGGACAAGTCGCCAGTTTATCGCAGGCCACTACACCACAGCCACATTGTTGGAAATGTGCTTTGTGAGCTATCAGCATTTTATTGTGTTTAGTAGACAGCATTGTAGAAAGAGAAATAGGCCATGTACACCAAGCTGTATTTGAATATGTTAAATTCATTTGCAGTCTCTGGCCCAATAATGAAACCACTTTTGCCTTTTAAGGCAATTTATGACAAATCTAATTCCTCTCCATTGTCCACTTTTCTAGTCCACATCTGTACCACTTATATCTTAATTTCAACAATCTTACCTCTCGAGCAGAGTAGAGCTCCATTGGCCATGGCCACCTGCAGAGCCTGAGCCAGCCGGTCCAAGGCCAGCTGAGACAGTCCACGTGTATCTGCGGATGATGTGTGCGTGTGTTTGTCGGCCTGGTCCAACAGCCTGGAGAGGTCTGAGGTCAGCGCGGCCAGGGACTCCATCTGGAGCAGCGCCAGGCGACCGAAAAGCCCCTTCTCATTTAGTATGTTTGGCAAAAGCATGAGGACCTACATGTGACATAAGACAGACAATGGCTTGATTATCTTCAATTTGTATGTTGGAAGGGTTTTGTACACGTCATATACATGTATACTGTAGGTAAATGTATATAAACACACCACACACCTGTAGGACACTCAGATGGAGCGCAGAGAAAAGAGGCCCCACCTCTGGCTCACTCTCAGTGGTGCCATTAGTTAACCCCTCCTTCTTGTCTCTCCTGTAAGCCAGGGGGGCTTTGACGCACCAGCGCACCAACCCCCCTAATGGTGTGACATCAAGTGAGCTGATTGGCTGATTGCCAGAGAGAGCCGTGTTCAGGAAGTTGATTAGGACCAGACCTGGGTCATCTTGGATCCACGACACAATCATCTGAAGGAGTTCTAAAGGAGGGGTGAGCTCCTCTGAAAACACACACACACACACACACACACAGTTAAGAATGCAAAACATTTGACATTTTTCAGCTATTTAACAAAGATATGCTGATGACAAAACAGTCCTTCTGCCCAAAAAATATTTAACAGATGTCAAATCTCTTGTTATAGTTTTTTAGGTTCCAGTTTTTAGATGTGTTTGTACATTTGTGTTGTACAACCTGTGGTGAGGTCATAGAGGGTGGTGACAGCAGTGATGAACTGGCAGCAGAAGCGTGGGCTGGCGTTGTGGATGTTCTGCAGGGTGGGCCCCGAGCCTGGCACCATACTACAGTAGTCATCTACTAGAACCTGAGCCAGGCGCACACAGTACACACGGTGGGATCTCTGAAGGAATCAAACATAACCAGAGGCATAGTTTGTTAGTACTTCCATAGTACACAAACATATCCACACATATCCACCACTAAATAGTTTAAA
Organism: Myoxocephalus aenaeus; assembly: GCA_038501785.1. Taxonomy (NCBI): domain Eukaryota; kingdom Metazoa; phylum Chordata; class Actinopteri; order Perciformes; family Cottidae; genus Myoxocephalus; species Myoxocephalus aenaeus. Next base: position 3,293,966 of record JBAMJR010000162.1, read on the forward strand.
TATAACACGTAGAATAGTACTCCATCAGGACTAGCTAACATTAAAGGTCTAAAACTCAAATTGAATCGAAGCATAAAAAACACAGACAAACCATAATAAACAGTGTGAAAGTTAGTTTGAATATCCACCTGTAACCAGGAAGCAGCACATTCCAATATAGGAACCCTGCCCACAGCGATGGACATGGATACCAGCTTGCCTAACAGTGCCATGCGGCTTTCATCCGCCTGGTTGCGTTGGAGACTAAAGAGGGCGGAGAACATAAGCTGACGGACCGTATCACGGCTCTGTTCCTGGAAACAGCTGCACATGATCTCCAAAAGCTGGAGTTCCTGAAGAGCACTCATCCTCTGAAAGAAAAACAAGAGACCATTTATCAGCAGTTCATATGTTTGCGTTCATGTAATGTATATTGGCACAATCATTTGAGGGTCATGCCTTACCCTAGCTGGGGTGTTTCTGTCCTTAGGTGCATGCAGAATGAACTCCTCCACCAGCTCCTGGGTTTTGGAGTCAACCTGAGGAGGCTGCCTCCCTGACTGCACCAGGTTACAGATGTAGATGTCCAGGTGGTACAGCAGCTCTTTGGCTGCACTGAGCACATCGCGAGGCAGCAACGACTGACGAATGTCACCCATCACCACCTAACGGAGACCCAAACCGTGATTTTCAACACTCAAGTTATGCAACTTGGGCATGATGTTGTAGACTTTGCTTTACAAAGTCTTGAATGAATTTGTCAGAGATGTGTCTCATGTACTGCAGAGAAAAAACTACAATAAACCAAATCTAGCTGTCACACAACAATGCACTGATTCTCTGCCTATGTGTACTTCTCTATACACGAATTAGAAGGGGAAAACACTGTACAAGGATACAACAACAGTAGTTACAGTCACATTTTAACGTTACATTTATCTATATCTGTACACTAAGTAGGTTCACATATGTAAGCCAACGCTTTTCAGGTGGACCAGCACTACCATCAGTCGTTTCTCCTCCAGCTACAGCTGGTGGTTAGCAAGGTTAGCTAAAGAGACTGTTTGGAATTGCGCAACACATCTCACGTGGGTTAGTTGAAGTTATTGTTGAAGCCTTTTCAAGAAAACACATGTATTTAATTAGTTGATGTCTCACCTCTGCAAAAAGCTCTTAATATACTTAAAGCAATTCGCCGACGTTGGGTAAACCGAGTGAATGGTCTCCAAACGTCGACAGCACCACTTCCTGTTACTACGGAAGCCGGTGTGGGATAAAATGTAGACCATGGACGTTTTCAGCCGAGTCAGTGCATCATGCGCTGTTTTATATTTTATTATTAATGTCAGCAACATTCTTTGTTGGAAAGTGTTACGACACGTGGGCACATAAACATCCTTAAAACACGGAGTGAGAGTTATTTTACTCTACACTGTAAGGTTTCTGAAAATAAAAAGTAATGGTTGTTTGTTACCACGCACATAATTACACAAAAGGGGGGGAACTATCGTTACATGTATGTAACGATAGCCCCCCTCAATTTGTTGATATTTTAGTTTGATTTTCATTGAGTTTAAACATATCAGTTACAGAAGCGTATAGACAAATAGTTGTTTTCGCTTCTGTACAGGGACTATATATCATATTAGAAATCACTTTGACATACTGTAATCCTGTCTAATCTACACGGGGGCGCGCCTGCCAGGCACCGGACCGCCTGATGGGGAAAAAAAAGAGAAGAGTGGTGCACTCTGCCGCGCGCTCCCGGCTGCACTCCGGTCCTGCACTTTACCGTCCCGTCGAGTGATTCCAAGCAGGCTGCAAGATGACCATCAACACCCTGGCTAAAGGAGGCTGGCACCGGGAACAAATGGCATGCTTTCGGAAGGTATGATTCAATTATTGTGTCTGCTTTACTTATTTCATTACATGTGATAAATCATGACCTACTGTGTGAATCCAAAATAGAGCCGGTGCGAATGTTCCCCTCAATATGTGCATTCTTTTATCAGATTATCTGACCTATGCATGTGTTTTTCTATGTTTTTCTATGTTGTGTGTATCTGTATGTGTACATTTCCGTTTGTGACTACATTTGTGTGTGTGTGTGTGTGTGTGTGTGTGTGTGTGTGTGTGTGTGTGTGTGTGTGTGTGTGTGTGTGTGTGTGTGTGTGTGTGTGTTCCCTTGACAGATGGAGAAAGTGATTGTGGCCATGCAGGACCCTGACATGGGCATGAAGATGAGAAATCAGAGGCTCCTTATCACTGTCATTCCACACGCCATGACAGGTGTGTGTGTGTGTATATATGTGTTCCTTTGTGTCAGTGGGCATTAGCATCTGTATGTGAACATGCACGTTGCAGCTTGTGTTTGTCCCAGCGATCATGCATAATGCAGCAGTGAATTTTTGGGAGAATACTGTGTGCTTTGCAGAGTAGAGGAAGGAAGTTTGTCCTCTTTTCTTGTCTCATTTTGTTTAACTCTTTATTTTTCTTCAGGCCGTGATATGATTGCCTGGTTGATCCAGAAATACAGTATCTGTGAGGAGGGTAAGTGTATTGATACATCATTTTTTTGTGTTAATGTGATAGAGAGAGAGAGAGAGAGAGAGAGAGAGAGAGAGAGAGAGAGAGAGAGAGAGAAAGAGTATTTGCTATGATTCTCTGTTTCCGTTTCCCTTGCTTGTTCGGTGTCGTTGCTAGTGTGTTGCCAGGATATGGTGTTTTCTCTCAAACTGACGTGGTGAGGTGTGTGTGTGTGTGTGTGTGTGTGTGTGTGTGTGTGTGTGTGTGTGTGTGTGTGTGTGTGTGTGTGTGTGTGTGTGTGTGTGTGGGCGTTGCTGCTTCGAGTAAACAGAACCGGGTGAGCCCCAGAGGATCCAAGTTTGATTAACTCACCTGATGATCTGGGTTTGATTAGTGTCCCTGTGGTAGTTTTCACCTCAGGAGACTTTATCATAGGTGAAGTAAATTAGAGGTCGGAAAAAAATAGCCCGCTGGTCCCTTTGGCCTCAGAGCAGGCTGAAGGAGGAAAGAGAAGAGCTGACTGCAAAGGAGAGAGAGAGTGGTAAGAGCTGATTAAAATGCATCGCATAGCTTTTTTTGGTAGCTGTCAGTCATGGAAGTAGGGCTCTTTAACAAATGAGGCGAGACTGAAGATTGATGACGCGTTTCATCACTGGAACAAAGCCTTGATTTGAGAGAGATTGCTGACAGGGTGCAGGTGTTTGATAAAAAAAAAAAAAGGAATGATGGATGAGGCCCACAGTATTTTATACAACTGTAAGCATTCCTTGTGGCCAACTGATTGTTTGATTATTGATTTTCCACTTTCAGTTTGCTGAATTTGAGAGCTTTACCACTAATGAAACCGCTCTTTCACGTTCCATCAAATATCGTCCAGTGAAAAACTTTCTTTAAGTATAACTTTAAAGGTGTGTAAGGTTAAATTAAAGGCTGGGTGAACTACTTTAAGAATACAGCCCTCACAATCACCTAAAAAAACTGGAACTGTCCAATGATTTGTGTCTTCTGTGGTGTTTAACAGAGGCACTGCACGTTAGTGGGATGTTGGTGAGATACGGGTACATTTACCCTCTCAAAGAGCCGAGATCTCTTCTGTTACGGCCTGACGAGTCGCCCTACCGTTTCCAGGTAAGTCGGTCCTCCCTCATGCAGTATGTTTATTCTGCCTGCTTGTAAAAACCCACCGTCCCTCCTTCCAGTTTAAATGCTTTCCCACTTTTGACTAAAGTGATCACTTCCTTTCTCTCTCTCACTCCATTAGCCCACTTTCTAATCCCCCATCCATCTGCCACTCTCTGCTGCCACTTTTTAATCACCCGCTTCACGATCAATCTCCATCAGCAATGTAAAAAAAAATGTCACTTGTTTTTCTTAGACTCCTTACTTCTGGACGAGTACCCGGTGGCCTGCATCAGAGCTGGACTATGGTAAGGCAATGCTAAAAATAAAACAGAGGGGCTGTAAGAGAGGCTCTCAGTAAAGTTCCTTTATATATTATAATATTTACTTGTGAGGGTGAAAAAATATTGTCCATCCTTCATCACACCATAGAACATGAATAGAAAGCTTTCACTTACGCTTCCAAAACTAAAAAGAGTTGATAAGCATTTACTGGAACTTTGGGCAAAACATGCATCAGGTTACAAATCACTTAACCTCTTTCATTTATTTATTTACTGTTTGTCTTCTTATATCAGCAATCTATTTGGCTAAAAAGAACATAAGAAAACAAGGAGAACTGATGGAGTATGAAAAGGTGAGGAGTGTGTGTTTATGTGTATTCTGTATTTGTGAATGATGCAGTAGCCTGGGGTAACATGCCTAAATCATCATTGCTTTTCTAAATTCTAGACCTCTTTCCTCTATGTGTTTTTTCTTTTCTTATTCATCCCTTGTCCCTTTTCCTCTTCCTTTTTAGGAGAGGTACAGTCTGTTACACAAGAGGATCAACCACACCTGGGACTTTGTGGTGATGCAAGCCAGAGAGCAACTCAGGTACACTCACACACAGACAAACACACACACACACACACACACACACACACACACACACACACACACACACACACACACACACACACACACACACACACACACACACACACACAAACTTACAGTGTGATTTACGTTTAGAGCATCCAAACAGAGGCGGAAGGCTGACCGCATTGTTCTAGAATGTCAGGAGCAGGCCTACTGGCTCATCAACAGACCCCCGGTATGTTAACTGTTATTGTACTCTACTGTGTTGTATTACTATGTATCACATTACACTACACTATACTTATTATACTACACATTTCAGTGTTTTCCACTGTGTTGGATTGGCATAAAAACGGTACAATACTAACTATACCATACCATACTATAATATACCATACTATACCAACCTATACTTTACTATACCATACCAAAATAACCGATACTATACTGTACTATAATATACTATATACCAACCTATGTACTATACCATACCAAAATAACCTATACTATACTATACCATACCATACCATACTATACTATACTACACCAACCTATACTATACTATACTATACTAACCTATACTATAATACACTACTATACCAACCTATACTATACTATACTATACCATACCATACCAACCTATACTATACTACACCAAAGTGCTGATACACTATATTGCTCTTCATCGTACAATATTATGAAATACTATGCTTTGCTATACTGTACTATATTGCTCTACACTCCACTATACTATACTTCACTATTAAACTATACTGTTATATACTCTCACACTGTACAATGCATTACGATACTATACTATACCATGCTTTGTTATACCTGCACTATACAATACTGTACTGTACTATACGTTATAACTTTACTATATATAACAGAACTTTGCTGCACTATGCTATAACTGCACTCTGCTAAACTAAACTATACTATATGATGCTATTTAATCCCACACAACTATATAAACATGTTTTACAGTTTTTAAGACAGTCACATGTCCCACTAATGTTCACCCACAGTCCCCTTCTGCTCTACATGAAATATTCAACCCATCTGGTAAAAGCCTTAGCTGACAACAGGGGAAACAGAGAGAGAGGAGAGAGAGAGAGAGAGAGAGAGAGAGAGAGAGAGAGAGAGAGAGAGAGAGAGAGAGAGAGAGAGAGAGACAGAGAGAGGGAGACAGTGAGAGAGAGAGAGAGAGAGAGAGAGAGAGAGAGAGGGAGAGACAGAGAGAGGGAGACAGTGAGAGAGAGAGAGAGAGAGAGGGAGACAGAGAGAGGGAGACAGTGAGAGAGAGAGAGAGAGAGAGAGAGAGAGAGAGAATAATAGAATGTTTCTAGAGAGAGGAGAAGGAGTAAGAGGAGGAGGAGGAGGAAGAGAGAAAAATAATAACCATCATATTCCTCTTTCTTTATGTTGTCTAAATGCCACTGGAGTCCATTTGATTCTTAGACGGAGACAGGTGGTGAGAAGGATCCGAGGGAAAGGAACAAAGTGGGGGGCAGGAAGGGAGAGGGTGAACCGGAGGTCAAGGGTTTGGAGGAGGGACTCCATCTTGTCATGCTCTTATGAATTAGGGACGAGGACATGGAGAAAAAGAAAGAGCCAAAAAATCAGAGCCAGTGGAGTGGAAAGCTCAAGGAAGGATAAGTGCTCACTCACACGCATGTTCTCATCAGACATGCACATGCACATGCACACACACACACATACTACTTACTACATACTACTTACTACACTTAGTTATTAATGCACATATGTGTGTGTATGTCTTTCAGCCTGGGGCACATAATGTGTTGGACATGGGTCTGGAGAGACCAAATAACTTCAGCGCACGAGTTACACTGGTCAGTGACATCATCATATTTCTTTATGTCCTGTTCCCCTCGAAAAAAAATCAGTTGTGATAACATTTCTCCTATGTATCTCTTCCGTCTCTGTTTTATTATTTTCCTTCTGTCTTGCTGCTGGGATTGTTTCAAAGTAAGTGTGAAAGTAAGCTTTACTATAGTATGGACATTTACCGCATATTACAGTATCTTTATAGTTATAAATAGAGGTTAAACATGACATGATAGCCACCTTCATTGTCCCACATGGAATGATGGCTGATTAGAACCATTAGCAGCAGCAGCAGCACATAAAAATAGCCATCTATGATGATAATTATATATTTTCTATGTTATGACCCGTATATATTCCTCATTCGTCAGAATACATCCTGCTTTAATATTTAAAGCCTTTGTTTTTATGGGTACAGATACAGGGAGGCTGCCTTCTACTATTGATATGACTGTATACATTTATAATGCACTCATTGTGTGACCCAAAGTGATGAAAGTGTTTCTCTTTACAGAACTAGAACAGTGACTACTACAAAAGTGAGGTAAACATCATATATTATGTATACACCCTGTTGGAGCCATATATTTTGTTTTGATTATAAATCATGTCATGTAATTTATTTGTATGATCTAAAGAAATTCCTTTGCAATATGAATGGATGTTATATTCATATTTGAAATAATGCTTTTTTTGGGGAATTATTTATATTGATCTGATGAGGATCAGCTGGTATAAGAGGAAGGGGCGGGACCGAATCTCGGGTTTTATTTTCTTTATGTAGAACGGGACATCGGCACAGTCTTTGACCTCACATTAGAACTCACGCTAGAACTCAAGTTAGACATATGATTTTGTTAAGTTCGATAAAGAGTTATTATTCGACCCTTTTAACGTGCGAGTCAGGAAACGGAGTCCTGTAACGTGGCACAGAATAGGACAAGAACAAGGAACAGGCCACCACACACCCTCACTTTAAGTACATTGGGTGTATATTTTAGCTGGCTTTGTGTGCCTTTTGTCTTTGTTTACAGATTGAAACCAGTCGAAGGGCCCTTGGAAGAAATCGTGTAAAGTCATCCATCTGCCTAGAAGGGTACGTGTCAACAAACAACAAACATGGGCAGACACACATACACATATACACATGTGCACAAGAACCAATAGGATTGCAGTCCTGGGCTGCCTGAACCGAGCGCTACGTCTACAGCATGCAAGCTCACACACATGCACAAAAGACTTAGTGCTCCCACTATAAGAGCCACTAATGGATGCTTCCCGAGGCAAGTTGGAATTAGTGGCCATTAACTCTTTTGATCTGCAGCAATAATCCAATAGAAAATTGTGTGTGTTTTTGTGTATGATGTGCCTCTCTCTGCATTTGTGTGTGTATGTGCAGTTTTGTGAAATACAGCGAGCAGTACCAGAACCACGACCCCATTATGCAAGGCTGCCTTCCCAGTAACCCCTGGATCTCTGACGACACTGCACATTGGACAATGAATTCAGAAATGTGAGGAAAATACACACAGATATACACACATGTACATCCAAACTACGGCCAGTGGTCCAAAGAATGAAAGTAATCCAGTTATGTTGGTTTCAGCTTTTGTAGCATCTCTTAACCTGTCAATTGCGTTTGTGTGCTTGGTGTGTTTTTATGAGCAGTGTGCCGACGCCGACGCGTCTAAGAGTGGAACGCTGGAGCTTCAGCTTCATGGAGCTTCTCAAAGACATCATGGGGAAGCGGGAGTTCATGATCTACCTGGAGAAAGAGTTTAGTGGTAAGGAAATGTGCCTGAATATATTCAAAGAACAAATGTGAAAATGTTTGGTGATTAAGCTTGAGGATGGAATCTGAGCCAACTTAACGTGAGGAATTCAGAAAACAAAACATGCAACATTTGTGCTTCACCTTCTTATTTCTATTCTAAACTGTTTTAGAGGTTTAATCACAACCGCCATGTGGTACAAGTTAGCAATGGAATGGTTCTGGAGAAACATTTATGTGATCGTTATCATAGGACAGTCATCTTAAACAAACTCTTATTAGCATTCCGAATTTCATTATTTCCCCAAATGACATGCATTTTCCAATCCCAGCTGTGAAAGATGGAAGGGTTAAGGTAGTGGAAAATAAGATTAGTTGAGGGAATGGAAAGAATATATAAGGAGGAAGAGTAGAGACATCAAGCAGGAAAGGGATCGGTTCACTCATGCAGACTTATGAAATATTGCCAATGGCCTTGGTTTTCCACAGAGGCTAACCATGATATAAAAAGTCTCTCATTGTTTGTCACATTTTCCTGCATTATTGTTGCGCTATTCACCTCCATACATACCCAACATCTCATCGCCTGTCTCTCTGCTAGCGGAGAACCTGTGTTTCTGGCAGGCCTGTGAGGATATCAGGCATGGAGAAAGCTCCAGGATCATAGAGAAAGTGGAAGAGATCTACAAGTAAGCGTACAAGCACACAAACACGCAGAAATACACCACTTATATTTACTGTCACATGACTGCAACTCGTTTGTGTGTGGCTCAGAAACTTCCTGGCTCCTGGTGCTGCTCGTTGGGTCAACATCGACAGTAAGACAATGGATAAAACTCTCACGGGGCTCAGACATCCACATCGCTTCGTCATGGACGACGCACAAATGCACATCTACTTTCTCATGAAGAAGGTTTGACCTCTGACACATTGTAGTTTGATGCTTGAGACTTTCACCTTTAGGTAGGGATCTGGAATAACAGATAGAATGCAAACTGAACTTTTTGGGTCAAAATATTAACAATTTTTTTTAGATACGGAATTTCTTCATTTTTCGTCCATAAACTAAAAGAAGACACGTCACAATGGTGAAACAAACTTTATGTATTTGTGTGTGTGTGTGTGTGTGTGTGTGTGTGTGTGTGTGTGTGTGAAGGACTCTTTCCCAAGATATCTTAAGTCCGACCTATATAAGAACATGCTGGCCAAAGCTATTGTCCCCCAGGAGACAAAGAAAAGGTAAAACTACACATGAATTCCCACTTTTACTTCATTTTTACATTAAATAGATTGACTCTCCAACTTTACACTTCTTCCTCTCAGTGTGTTCCCCTTCATGAGACGCCAGCGGCACTCCAGCCCCTCCCCTGCTCAGGCTGTCATCCTGGCGACAGAAGGAGACGGGCATGCCAAGGGGGCCGGACAAGCAGGTACCAACTCTGCAGCCGGCTCCCATGCCTGATATCGGGCCCAAAAAATAAACATGAGACGCAATCTCCATTGTCTCTGTTGCTCACCATAGTCACCACCCAAGGACGTTTTCTCTTTCAAGTAAAACGTTCTGTGTGAAAGCAAAGCTTTTCTTTCACCGCTGCAACAGAACCAGACCTAGGATATCTACGTTGCAGCTTCCTCCAGTCCCCGAGCACAGGCGTTAACGCGTACCTCAGCAGCGTCACATCTTATTCCCAGAGCACGAGCAGAGGAAAAAGAGCTTTTAGTGCTGCGTAGTCAATCTGCATCTCCATCCAATCACAGTCCTGCCGTTCTTGATATTGATTACTAACAACAAATCTTCCTTTCTGCCTCTATAGCCTTTATATATAATATACTCTGTCTCTCATAAGCAGGTTTAGGCAAAAGGGTTGTTTATAGAGCAATAGAGATGTAAAATATGTATTTTGTCAAAACTTTGCCTCAGCATGTGTGTGATTATCGTACAGTTTGTTGGTTTTGTTCATTCCATGCTGGGAATTCCCATTGTCATGGTTGTTGCTGTTAATTTTGCTCGTGCATGTTTTCATCCCAATAAAATTACACAATTGCATTCAGTGTTGTGTTTTGCTCTCAGCTCTGCATGCTGTGGTAAACTATGAATAACTATTTCATTGTTATCCGATGACTTCATCTCATTCTTATCTTCTCTTTCTTTATGTGCTCCGTTTCTCTTTTTTTAGCTCTTGGGTCTATTTTAAGCACACTATGAACTATGGTTTGTTTGAGCATTTCTTAAACTCCAGATGCGAGGTCTTTGTAATAATGAATTATAGAGCTCCAGTCACTCAGTTCATTTGAAAGCAACTTCCAGAAGCTTAAAAAAACAGTTTCTATTTGCAGAAAACATTGGCTCAGGTTTGTTCCCTACGGTGGCATCTGTCTGCACATGCTGTTCTCTTTATCTTATGCTATTGTGACTGAACGTATTCATTTTTTACACCTCTCCCCTTCATCTAATAACCTTTCAGATGTTGATCCCCTCCATTGATCCCTTTGGAGCTGTAGGTTCCTCTACTGGACTGGTTCCCTCTACTGGCTGTATGTGGTCGGAGTAACTCGCATTATAGAGTTAGATAGAAAACCTTTGTTATACACTGTTGACGAGGGTTTTTAAAGGGGAGGGCATTTAGATCTTATGAAAGTTTGGATTACATATAGGAAATGCAGGATCCAGTTATTTTTAAGCTTGGTTCTTACTAGGGATTAAAAATCAGGATATGTCGGTTTTTGCTGCTTCGATTTTGAAAAACTATGAGCAGTAAGGCTAGATCCTGTGATCTGTGTCAGCAGTGCAGGACATGAGAGCCCAACAGATTTACTAATGGAGGCAAGCCATGTATGGGCACAAAAGCAAATATACTTATATAACTGCACACACTCAGGGGGTAAAATGTGTATTCCAACAAACAAGCACTTGCTATATTTCTGAGGATTATGATAATCCGCTTTCCTCCATTGCCCCATCCACTCTTGTTGCGGGACTGTGTGTGTGTGTGTGTATGTGTGTATATGTGTGTATGTGAGTGGAAAAGAAATAAATCATGAAACCTCTCTTTATACCACAGATTTATTTTTGGTCGGCTAAATGCTATTCTGATTTTTAAATGGATTGAAAAGTAGAAGACCAATAAAGGAAGTAAAATCATGTTTTACATCAAACATCACGTTTCTTCATCCTTACACACATAAGAGCTACAGTGTGTTATAGTGGTAGAATGCCTTTTCTTAATTAAATGTGACTCACACTCTCATACAAGAGTAAAACACAATATTAAAAAAAGGAAGGAAGGCTATGCAAGTGTGACAGAAGAGTTCAATTTGAACCTGTGCAAAATCATAAGGAGAAAATCATCACAGCATGGGATGCATAGTAAAAGACAACACATATTCAATATGTCTCACATTAAATAAAGTATGGAAAGTGCTCAGTAGCGTCACTGGTGCAAGAGACGAAAAACACACATTCATACAGTGCACTCATTCACAGACAGATACAGACAAGAGGAGGCACTGGACACAATAATCTGATTATACATTCATAGTGGCCACTCAAAAATATTGGGCTGTGTACATTACATAGTGGAGTTAGCTTTTTAAGTCATAAAAATGCTTCAGAATGAGGGTTGGTATAAAGTAAAATCGGATAAAATTGAGCGCGAAACGAAAGAGAGCGGAGAGTAGGCAAGAAAAGAAAGGACACGGTCATTCAGTTTGAATACAGGTCAATCTGTACATGGATATAACCTTCGGCCATCTATCGGCTGCAGTACGTAAAGATGTGGATTGTGAGAAGGCATGAAAGCGAACTTCATAGGCTGATGAAGACCTTGTAATATTGTTGAAAGAACAACGCTACAAAGCCAAATTATTTCAAAGGTTGTAAACTACATGGCAGTTAATAATCAAGCACATCTCAAATGGATCAAAAAGTTGAAATAGTTTTCAAATCTTTGCATTGACCTGTGCGGAAAATAAAAATACAAGAAGACCGAGTGTTTAAATCGACTCTAACTATTGTATACTTTATCAGCAGACTCAATAGCAGTAGTCTGAATATGAAGATTTAAAAAGTAGCTCCACAAAGTGCCATTCCTTATAAATACTTCAAACATTGATTTCATAGCCGTTGTACATACACAATATGTATACCAGGGCCCTGTACTATGAAGCCTGATTTGGGAAGAGTGAGGTAACTTCAGGTTGAAACAAACAAACACAGGACTTTCGCCCAGGAAGCCGCTGTTCATGTGCTGTGTGCGAAACTAAAAGTAAACGTTGACATTTTGTCCCGCAAGTCGCTAGTCACAGTAAAGTCAACATCAATTTAGAGGTTTTGTTGCCTAGACCTCACTTCCTGTGAAGACACAGGTGTATTTTGAGGAGACTTTGCATGTAGAGATGTACCTGGAGCTTCATAGTCGCCTACTTACCAAGCAAAGCTTGGAGAGTGGGTCGTACAATAATATTAAATAAATATGAAAAAGTTAGCAACACAGAAAGCTGACAAAAAAATAAATAAATTGCAGACTGCGTGAATGCGTAAATCAGCCTTTTAATCTACACATTCACATAGTCAGCGATTTCTTTTCCAGCTGTTCTTCCTGCGTTATGTATCTGCAACTGTGTTGCTTTTAGCCTGGAGTTATACAATTCACTTCTGCATATTTGACTAATATTATAGTTTGCTCTTTGTTTTTAAAATATGCTGCTTGACTAACAATAGACTGTGATTGGTCATATGCTGAAAACAGCCCTTTTATGAGAACGCACTGAGAAACCCCGGTTGATTTACCGAGTTGATGACCACTGTTGAGTGGCGCTTAGCGGGAACGCTGTATGTTAACCTGGCTTCATAGTGCAGGCCTCTGATCATGAGGTCAAAGGTCAGGTGGTTTGTTACTTGGAGGTTTGAAGGTTACAGCAGATTTGATTTGGGTTAAATGGTGTGTGTGTGTGTGTGTGTGTGTGGATTTCAGGATGCATAATTATTTAAGACTTTTTACTCTTTACGACAAGAGTTTCAAATTGTCTGTAAATGTGAAAATGATCATGGTAGACCTGTGAGAATATAGGTCTAAATTTGATTTTTAATTGTTTTATTCAAGATATTAAGAAACTTTGAAGAGTCAGAGTCTTAAAAGATTTTGTTTCGTTAATGTTTGTAGTGTGGTTTAACAATCAATGCCCGGTCACTTTGCTTCCTACTATGTGACAGTGTGGAGTTCCTCCTTGTCGCTCTGACAGAGAGTGTACCCACAAACCCGAGGTCTCCAGCTCCAGCTCCAGCTCCAGTTCCAGTTCCAGCCCCTGCTCCAGCCTGATGCCTCCCTGTTCTTCTCCTTTGGCGGCAGCAGGAACACCACGCAGCTGGCCACCAGGATGTGCCACAGCGAGTGTGTGTAGTAGTAGTTGTCCTCTGTCTCAGTGAAAATGTACAAACATACCCCGATGAGGGCACAGACTGCCCCAGGGATCAGGAAGAGGACCCAGCGTTTCCATGAAGGCGGGTAACAATGACGCCGCTGCACTCCTCGGTACACCTGTAAACAAAAGTGAACTGGATTCAGCACACCTCAGCTACAGCAAGTTCATTGTTTTAGTAACATCTTTATTTTCTCCCCAAAACAAGCGTTTTTAACAAGGAAGTCAGCAGCATATTCCCATCAGATAGCGTTTCATAAACTCCCTTTGTCGTACGACTCACCCAGGCAGTGACCATGCACAGTATGGCACAGAGGACAGGACCCAACAGGTTCCACAGGCCTTTGCGGTCCAGCTGCATTGACATGGCTATAAGCAGAGCCCCGAGCATAAACAGAGTCTGCATACACAAGAAGAAGACGATTATAAACAGATCTTAGCACTTCGTTATGTGATGATAGTATTAAAAGTCTTTAGGTGTTTTTAAAAATAGATTGAAAGAGTTGGAGGAAGGTTCATCTGGTTGTAGATGTTTTTGACTGAGGATGTGCATCTGTGTGAACTATGATATGATATGATATGATGACTTGAGTCTTGAGTCTTATATATTATTTTTATTTATTTTTTACTTATGCCGTGATCTAAAAATGTTCTGTCACTGTTTTATGTTTCATGTTGTATGTCTGAAACTTTGTTTTAACGTGCTACTGCTGTCTTGGCCAGGACACTCTTGAAAAGGAGATTTTTAATCTCAATGAGGCTTTTCCTGGTTAAATAAATTTAAAATAAAAAATAAAAAGGAAAGTAGGCAATAGTCAGTGTCTTACATATTTGAATGCGTCTCTGATGCGAGCCATGCACAGGATGGTGACCCAGATGGAACAAACGGACCCCAGGAAGTCACAATATTGTAGGGCATCGTAGTCCATGATACACATTACTGCGACACCTGGCTGGTCACATGAGTGATAAAACTAGAATGTGAAAAGAAGAAGAAGAAAACATTACTCTGAATGCTACAAAACTGCCTTAATAATAATTAAGGCTCTCCTTCCCCACAGTTACATATAACATGCATATAGATGTGTTCATAATGACTAATAAAACTGTGTGTTGTGTGGTCTGGCTTGATCTATATTTTTACCTGAAGGTATCTACCATCACAGGTTATACCCAACAACTCTATTGAGAGCAATACATAGTAAACAGACACATTATGTCAGCATTTCTACGACCACATCTGGAAGTAAGAAGAATCCTGAAATCAATTAAATGAGACAGTAAACTAAATCCTTAGTTGCAGTTGTAATGTCAATGTAACGTTACGTTCACTAAAAGTGCTTGATTTTGCCACTGGCATAATTCAATCCGAGTCCAAGTGTCTTGTCAACATTATGGAAGGAAACCTTCAGAAAAAATCTAACTTTTTCTTAACTTTATCTTGATCCGTTCTGTTTGTTATTTTTGTCCAAGTCCCACTCAAAGAGAACTTTGTTGTGAAATCTGAATATCGGGCAGCAACAGGTCCCACACTCTCACCAGGTGTAGAATGACCAAAAATAGCCTTTAACTCTACATGTTCAGCATTAAAAACTGTGGATGGCAGTTTTCACAGTCTTGTGAGGAGGACTGGTTTATTTATAAATCACCTGGTCTTATTGATAGTGTGCTGACCAAAGCAAACACTTGCTACGTTTGAGCTAACAAGTGTTCACACAATGTAAATTCAGAAGAGATCCTTCCCTCTTACATAACATGATCCACGTTGAAGATGAACAGTACTCCAGAAACATGGCTAAAATGCAATTTTCCTACATGCATGCATGCATGTATGTATGTATGTATGTATGTATGTATGTATGTATGTATGTATGTATGTATGTATGTATGTATGTGTGTGTGTGTGTGTGTGTGTGTTACCGTGGAAAAGAACATTGTGAAAACGTAGACAGAGGCCTCAGTGATGTAGCAGCGTTTGATCGCTACCACGATGGCAGGCAGGAAAGACAGGTTACTGAGCGTGAGCAGAAGAGTTGCCGTCAACTGGCGACGGTACGACTGAGCTGTTGAATTGTCAGTGCAGCCCCAACCGTTCCAGCCTGCAAACACAAACACACACACACACACACACACACACACACACACAAATAAAAAAAATACATAGCTCAATTAATCAGAACATTACAAGAAAAGATACAGTGTGGACAGTTCTTATTTTAGTTTAAGAAAAGATAGACTAGTTACTTCAGTTATTAAAGAAAGGTGTGTGTGTGTGTGTGTGTGTGTGTGTGTGTGTGTGTGTGTGTGTGTGTGTGTGTGTGTGTGTGTGTGTGTGTCTTACCAGCCTTGCAGACGCAGGCAGCATACAGGTAGCTGTAGGATCTCAGTAGTCTACATTCCCCGTATATCCCACAGTCCTCTACACAGGCACTGATAAAGACCTCTGGGACCACAGACACCAATGATGTATTACCACAGTCACTGCTGCAAGAAAAACACCCATTTCATATATTAAAAACACATGGCCAACCATAAATACCTTCGCTGCACAATCAAATGTTATGCACTTTAATTTCCAACATTCAGCAAGTCTTTTAATAAAGAACTAAATGTGAAGAACGCTATATTGTTGCATTTCATAAAATATGATGTAGTGTGGCAGTCCAAAGTAAAACTATGAAGAAAGTATTCATGTGCAAGCAAAATTTAACAATGAACTGGAATGAGGAAAATTCAAGAGCACAGATATGGGAATTTATAATGATGTGAACGTGTGTATAATGTTAACATGAACACATCTACAAAGGCATTACATAGACTATATGTGTTAATTAAAAACATTTATTGTCGGTTGAGAGTAGTGTTATCCCGATCTGAGGGAGAATACTCAAGGAAAACATGTCATAGGTGCAGAAATAATGTAGAAATATTTAACACACATATTTTTAGATAGAAATGCATCATTTGCATGTGTGTGTTACCTGTTGCATATAAGCTGCAGGGTGAGGTACCATGTTGCGGACTGAGGAAAAGGCAACCGGACCACAGCTTTGGGATCACTGGTATTCACACGAACACTGTACCCTCCAAACAAAGCTACACACACACACACACACACACACACACACACACACACACACACACACACACACACACACACACACACACACACACACACACACACACACACACACACACACACACACACACACACACACACACACAATTTTTGTCTACAGGGGACAATGAGATCCTGCTATTTTTTTTAATTAGACGTTTACATATGTTTTTCAGACAATTGACATTGCATGTGCAAATTTTTAGATGATGCTCATTTTAGTTATACACATATAGAACAAGGGGTGAAAAACTGAATAAACAACAACAAGAAACAGAATAAAACGAAGAACAAAAAGAAAAACAATGTATAACTAGGGAGTGATCTATTCTCTATTGTACATTCATTGATATTGTACATTCATTGATAAAAATCATTGATAAAAATCAGGTCTATGGGGTGTTACGTATGTAACCCATTTTTCCCAATGTCCCAATTTTTTTTTCCAGTTTGTAGTCGACAGATGCGGTTATCTTCTCTATGTTGTAAATGTCCATCCATGTATTCAGAGTGGGACTCTATTGTGATAACCATTTCCTGGTGAGAGTCTTTTTGCCGGCTACCAGAAGTACATTTATTAAATATTTGTCTCTTTTTAGCAATGTTTTAGGTAAATATTCCAGATACATGGTCTTACTTTCCAGAGGTATTTCACCTTCAAAAAAATTCTGTAGGGCGGTGTGTATCCCTCTCAAATAGTCTGTGATAGCAGGGCAATCCCAGAAAATATGATAATGGTTTGCATTTTGAGTTCCACATCCTCTGCAGCAAACAGGAGTGTTACTATCATAGTGGCGTTTCTGAGAGGGTGTAATAAAATACCGTGTCACATTCTCCCACCCAAACTCTGTCCATGTCTGCGATCTGGTACACTTCCATTGAACTTTACATATTACTGTCCATTCAGATTCAGATATAGTTATTCCTCCCTCCTTCTCCCATTTTGTTTTAATATAAGAGGTTGAATGTGTTTTAAAATTCAACAGACATTTATATATACACACATGAGGTGATTTTACTGCCTATATCTGAGTTATATGCTTTTCTAAACAGTTCTATCAGATATATACTCTGTCATATCTTTCATCTTCGTATTCACGAAGTGTCGCATCTGGAAGTATCGATAGAAGTCCTGTTTTTCTAGTGAGTGTTTCTCTTTAAGAGTTTCAAAACTTAGCAGTGTGCCTCCTTTCCTGATGTTGCATATGGCTGTTATTCCTGTAGCTGTCCAATCCCTAAATCTAGTATCCACTTTATTTGGTGTGAAGTCAGAATCATATGCACACCATTTAAGTGTTACAATATCTCCCTCTAATTTGTGTTGTCTTATAATGGTTTTCCATACTTCAAGAGTCCACTTCAACCATGGGTTGTCAGTAGTATTTATGTGACTTTGTAGGTTATTGTGACTATTTCTAAGTGATAGCAGAGCTGGCACCTGCTCTTGGCAGAAGGCAGAAATAACACCGTTGATTGAGATTCTTATTTCATAAATGTATATTTTAACTTGTTTGGTACTTTTTAAACAGCTGGACTACATTGTCCATTCCTAGTGTGTTATTCATCATTAATCCTACAACCCCATGTACTTATATTCTATCTTAATACTACTTCTTTAAGCTACTGCAGGTATTTCCAAGTGTTTAATGCAACAATTCCATCAAGTATAAATGTGAAAAGAATCATTCTGGTTATCTGTGCTACCTGTGCGACAGGGTTGAGAGTGGTTGAGTTCGAGGACTGGAGCCCACGGAGAGAGACAGGCGACCACACTGCTGCCGTTTCCAAGGGTTGCATTAGTCTATATATACACACACGCACACACACGCACACACACACACGCACACACGCACACACGCACACACGCACACACCCGCAAAACAGCAAGGAAACATAACTGACACTTTCAAATCTAACACGCTTTTATCAGAATAGTGAATAAACAACAGTAGTACTCACAGTGTTGAGTGTGAGCTGTAGGTTGAGTGTACCACCAGTGGCTTGTGTGTACAGGGGGTAGGTGAGCAGGGTGGGGTGTGCATCTGTAACGCTGACGTTGGGTCCGCTGGCCGGAGTGAATCGAAGCGACAGAACGTCTACCTCCTCGTAGAGCACGGGGATGCTCCACACACACGCTGACAACGGGGTGAACAGGGACGCTGATTTGTTGCTTAAGGTGACGGCGTCTGTAATCATGGAGTTGTTGCCTGCTGATGTTGAGTTGGTATCGCTGCTGTTGCCACGGAGCTTATCGATTTCATTGTCTGCTTTAAGGCCGACACTTTTTGGCTTGCATCCCACTGAGGGAGACACACACACAGAATAAGTTGCACATAATGTGTGTGAGTTGTGTTTACGGAAGTGTGTTTCTGTGTTCACCTGTGCAGTTCGAGACGATACTAAATATCACAGTACGGTTGTCTAGGCTGCTCTCCACGACAACTCGTAACCAGGTATCCCAAGGTGGGTTATAAAGAGTTGCAGAACAGCCAATCCCTGAGCAGTTCACAGTTACTGGGCGGTGCTGCAGAGAAGTAGAGCCGAGCCTGAGGACGAGTGAACAGTTTCCACCGTCGGCTCCCTCCTCTGACGAACAGTCAGCCACAGAGACGGACAGAGAGGAGGCAAACTCTGGAACATACAACCTAAGACAGACACAATAAATGAACTGGTCTTTTATAGACTGCTAAGAGAAATATAGAACGGCATAAAGGATGGGACCACGGGAAAAGAAATGTATTCAGATGCACACACAGACAGTTCTTACTTAAGACGTGCAGGTCTGTCAGGCGCTGCGGTCTGCTGGAGGAATGTGCCCTGCTGTAAAGTGGGCGTGTCCACCGCTCTCCTGATTGATAGCTGAGGCTGGAAGAAGTACGAGCAAGACGGAAAGCCCTGATAGAAAAAAATACAACGAAGAACAATGGGGGACCAAAGTACAATTACAGAGGTATAAGACAAAATGGAAATAAAAAAATGTCTTTCAAGGCCAGCCGTTGGTAAATAAGACCGCACTACCAGCTGTAAATATGAAATATGAACAGAGGCCAAAAAGAGAAGAAGCAGAAGAATGTGGTTCAGCCAATGTACTGCTTCGGTGGAACCAGTTGGGTTAGAAGCATCATTTTCAAGTAGAGCATTATAGGAATACTACCACTTTATCTTGGTCTATCAATGCAAAACTAAAATCTTTTTCAGACAAATATGATGGACAGAGATGTAGTTGAAGTGAAAAATGACACATTCAGGCCAAAAATAACTCAAATAAGTGGCGTCATATCTTTCTTCAAAACGGTCCTCATGAAAATTGCAGCCTTTTTAATGAGGACAGTTTGTGTGCATATATCCAGGGGAAAAATATCTTCATCAGGACTCATAACAACAAAAACAGTTACAAAAAACAGTAAAAAAGAAAAGAAAAGCACATAGTGTATACAGCTCTATACAAACCTTCTGCTCTATGCGCCCATCATCTTCAGGCAAGTGGGCACCAATGTACCAATCACCGGGAGCAGGATTGGAGAGGTTAAAGGTTGTGGAGCCGTGTGAAGTCACCGGTAGGATCAGAGACAGACAGGGGCTCCAAAGCGTTGCATTGGGAAACACCGTCCCTGTTGGGTTTATAACTGGAGGGGCACCATACTGAATATGGCTAGAGAGAGAGAGAGAGAGAGAGAGAGAGAGAGAGAGAGAGAGAGAGAGATCCAAAGTAAGTTTCAAGGAACAAAAGCAGAAAATCCAGAAAAGGATAAAAAGAGATAAAGAAGAGTCACAACAATAGAGAACACTAAAATAAATCACAGAGAAAGTGGAGAGACATTTTCTTGATCTTACATGGAGACATTGTGCTGTCCACAGTTGAAGGAGTGGCCCTTGGTGACTGAGAACAGCCAGCGAGCGACTGCCGTTTCCTCTGGTACGTGAAACCTGTGCAGCCTCACGTTGCCGTACCAGCCATACTTGGACAACTTCTGAGCCGGTTTGGACGAGAGCTCTGAGACGAATGTCACCGGTCCATCTTTAGGGCGGAAGAGTTCAAACAGAAAGAGCACAAACACAGTTTTACCACTGAGTGTAGTAAAGTAATACAGTAAGTTAGTAGTTTGTAAATAAAAATAGAAGAATATGAATGAAATGCGTGTTTGTCCTCAAGATGATAAAACTATACATGCTGATCTATGCATGTGATAAAAGACGATTAATGATACAAAATATTATTTTAATTTAAAATAACACACTGGTGAAATTTAGCCAGAGAGATGAAAAAGATGCACAGCGGATAGAGCATGTATGACACAATGAGATACTAAATAAAAGAATAAATATAAAATAAATGCTGTCACACAAACTTTGTTGAACGTCAATAAGAAACAGTCGACTTACTGATACATGTTATTAAGCTAGCTAGATGATACATACTGTACATATACACGCTGTCACATTACCGTCATAGAGAGGACACAAAATGTGTCTTTAACAATGTGAACGTGAGTGCATGAGTCGTGTGAGACAAGTTCACGGAGCGAAAGACTAAAACGTGTCTGTCGTTCAGGTAAAGTCGCACGTCGCGGTAGTTAACGCCAGTTAGCCAACGTGCTAAGTCCTGTCCTCGTCTCTGAAAACACTGACCGTCTGCTGAGGTCCAAGTCGTCAGGGCGACGAAAAGGAGACCACGTAGAAAACTAAACGCCATATTTCCTGCGCGAGCGTCTGGACCATCACACCGTCCGGTAACCACCTGTAATGTCACACACACAGCTATCGCTCAGGAGAAGTTGTTCTGCAGGCACAGCACTTCCTGGATTTCCATGTAAATACAGGACGTCACGAAAGTCATCGGGTGCTGCCTTTGAGGCTGTCGGAAAAATGAAAAATGGCAACGCTGTTCTATAGAAACAGCTCTGAAATGCCTTCATTTTAATATTAGTATAGGTGTCATTGTAGGAGCTATTTACTAATATTTTAAGTTATTTTTCTTCACAGGTAGTATTGTTTATTTATAGTTGTTTACGTAGGTTTTAGTTTGTTAATTGGGTAATGATGTGGGCACCTGGGCACCTGGTGTACTTAATGGAGTAGGCGGGTACAGGACCGGGATGCACCTGGGTGGGCTTATGGTTTTTTACCACACCAGAGCAGAGCAGCTCAGCATGTCACCAGCGACAGCTCAGCACGGGAGAAGCCACATGGGGCGTTTTGTTTGTTTATTTGTTTGTTGATTATTTTGAGTTACAATAAATAGCAATCAAACCGGACTCCCGCATTGGACCCTGTATTATTTTGGCTGCGTCATTCAACCTAACCCACGGTGCATCAGTGGCTTTTTGATATTGGTTTATTTTCTTTAATTTATATTTATTTATTGGATTTACGGGACAAATGGCCACTACAACAGTAAAAAACCTTGCCTTTGAACCGACGAGACGGATCCATCAGCATTGAGCCAGATGGAGCGTTTTGGATTTTGAATGGATGAACAACAGGAAATGTTTCATTCATCACTCTTTTGGATCATCGACGGAGAGACGGCTTTTGCCCAGATCAACAAGCGACAAGAAACTGGTATGTGATTGGACTGCTGTATAGGAAAACGGCTAAACGACTGGAGTTTAAAGTCAGTATTCACATCCGTGTTTCGTGAAGTTTGAAAAAGTTTGACAGCGCTGAATCGCACCATGTGACTATTGCGCAATACTCGCGCACCACCACTCGGCGGCTTTCATTGATTACAACCGACTTCATTGTGTGTCTGTGTGATGAATTGGATGATCTGATCGGCCAGTCAACACCCGTTCTGTGTTTTGCAGCACTTTGCCTGCATTTATATCCGATTGCGGATTTTGATTGATGTGCAACAAGCAGTTTAGAAGAAACGTTCAAAATGTCTGACGGTGACTTGAATGACGTCGGAGCGCCGTCAGCAAAAAGAGACATTAAATTAACTTCTAAAGGCTTGGCCTTCTACACGGAAATGTGTCAGAAAAAGAGGAGTACAAAGTGTAAACAAGCCAAAAGGTGTTTGGAAAACATACGTGCATTAATGGCATCAAAGGAAAATGTAAATTCAGTGAACGCTGAGCTTGCTAAATTGATCAGTTGTTGCCAAGACTCAAATGATATGCATGAATCTTTTGTGAACTTACCTTTGCCACAAGATGAAGTTGCAAGGCAAAATAAGAACCATGAAGAAAAAATGACAATGTTCTATGATTTCACTGCAAAGGTAAAAGGCTGGCTGTCTGAAATGGGTCAACCATATACTGGTTTATATGTGCAGCCAGATGAAGACGCAGATGACATAAACCCTGAGGATAGTGCTTCTAACGTGTCAAGTGTAAAGGAAAACTCTGTGAAGACACACTCCCAGCTATCACGCACTTCATCAACGTTTTCTGCACGCATGCAAGTTCAAGCCGACAAGGCAGCTCTGGGAGAGCGGCTTGCTGCTCTAGAAAAGAAACATTCAATAGAGGATCAAGAGGAACGCTTGAGGAAAGAAAGGGAATGTTTGAGGAAGGAAAAGGAACAATTGGAGCTTAAAACGGAATTGGCAGCAACAAATGCAAAGCTTCGTGTCTTGGAAAACAAGTCATCACAGCGTGGCTCAAAATGTTCGGATGGCATGGACTCTTATTTTGAAAGGAACAAGTATCAAAAATCGAGTCAATTAAATCCCCATGCCTACACTTTTGTTCCAGATAAAATGGCTAAAAAAGATGTTTGTTCTGTGTCTGATCCCACAACTCAAGCACCAGTAAGGCCTAAACAAAGGCCAGCCACACAAACTGTGACTGAAAATCAAGCAGGACGTGTGCAACCTCAAACCCAAACTGAGAACTATCAGAATGACATTGTACATGTTATGCAAAGACAAAATGACATCGCTGCTCTGCTGGTTCAGCAAAATATGTGCTCTGTCCTTCCTGTACGAAATATTCCTGTGTTTGATGGAGACCCTCTTCAATACCGGTCTTTCATCAGAGCCTTTGAAAATGGAGTGGAGGAGAAAACTACTAATTGGAGTGACTGTTTGCACTTTCTCGAACAATACACCAGGGGGCAGCCAAGAGACCTGGTGTGCAGTTGTCAACATTTACCTGCAGAGCGAGGATACCACAGAGCCAAAAGTCTTCTAGCAGAGCACTTTGGAAACGAGTACAAAATTGCATCTGCCTATATGGAAAAGATTCTCAGTTGGACACCTGTGAAAAGTGACGATCTTAAAGCATTAAAATCATTCTTTCTGTTTCTTCGAGGATGCTCAAATCTAACAGAGCAAATGATGCACATGAAAGAACTGGACCTACCATCCAATATGAGGAACATCATTTTGAAACTTCCTTATAAGTTAAGGGAAAGGTGGAGAAGTGTTGCTTGTGATCTGCAGGACCAAAGTGGCCGGAGAGCAATGTTCAATGATCTTGTTGCCTTCATTGAAAAGCAGGTCAGAATTGCCTCAGATCCACTTTTTGGAAACATTCAGGATTCACAACCCACCACCTTGAAGGCTTCCAACATTAGTCGCTTGACGCAAAGGAAAAAGGGAAGTAGCTTTGCTACCAATGTTACTGCAGCCAAAGATGGATTCCGCGCTCAGTATACAGAAGAAAAGAACAAGTCTTCCTCCATTCACAACTGTCTGTTTTGTTCGCAAAGTTAT
Source organism: Myoxocephalus aenaeus (assembly GCA_038501785.1). Lineage (NCBI taxonomy): Eukaryota > Metazoa > Chordata > Actinopteri > Perciformes > Cottidae > Myoxocephalus > Myoxocephalus aenaeus. Next base: position 3,318,272 of record JBAMJR010000162.1, read on the forward strand.
CACTCGTTGGATAAATGCCCACAATTTAAAATGAAAGGACATCGTGATAAGATCAATTTTATCAAGGAACGGGGTATTTGTTTTGGTTGCCTAAAACTAGGTCACATCAGCAAAGACTGCAGGAGTCGCTTGGATTGCGATGTGTGTCACCAAAAGCACCCAGGAGTCCTTCATATAGAACGGCAGGATAAAGGAACAACCTTACAACAAGCTCAACGGTCTGGAAGCCCTCCAAGTGTTTCAACTTCCATGTCTCAGACCTGTGGCCATATTGGGGCTGGTTGTGAAGATAATGCCATCTTTTCTATTGTTGCAGTCAAAGTCAAGAACCAGAGGGACAACCAAACGGTGCAAACGTATGCCTTTTTGGATCCAGGGAGTTCAGGCACATTCTGTACTGAGAAATTGGCGAGAAAATTGAACTTGAGGGGTAAAAAGACAAGTATTCTGTTGAGAACAATGGGTCAAAATAAGATTGTAAATGCACATATTCTGTCTGGTCTTGAATTGTCTGGCATGAGTACAAATGATTTCATTGAGTTACCTGAGGTTTTAACTCAAAAGACTATGCCTGTTTCTACACTCAATGTCCCACGACAGGAGGATCTTGATCAATGGTCATATCTCAAAGATGTTAAGCTCCATGACATTGATGCAGAGGTTGAGCTACTAATTGGAACTGATGCTTCAAAAGTGATGGAACCTTGGGAGCTGATAAACAGCCAGGATGATGGACCCTATGCGGTCAGAACTAGAGTTGGTTGGGTCATCAATGGTCCACTTCGTGGCGGAAGCAGTAGAAGGAAGAGTGACTGCCCTGCGGTAACAGCCAACCGAATCTCTGTGGAACATCTGCAAGACATGCTGGTTAAACAGTATAACCATGACTTCAATGAGAGATCATCAGAAGAGCAGATTGAAATGTCCAGAGAAGATATGAAGTTCATGAATGTTATGAGCAACACAACAGTATTAACTGGAGGCCATTACTGTATGGACTTACCTTTCAGACAGGAAAATTCTGTCTTGCCTAACAATCGCTGTGTTGCAGAACAGCGCCTACGGAGCCTGAAAAGGAAAATGGACAAAAATGGTTCATTTAAGGACGAATACACCGCATTTCTAAATAACATGATCACTCAAGGATATGCTGAGATGATACCTGCTGATCAGCGAGAACAAAGTGATGGAAAGATGTGGTATATCCCTCATCATGGAGTTTATCATCCCAGAAAAGGCAAACTGAGAGTTGTTTTTGATTGCGGAGCAACTTACGAAGGAACATCACTGAACTGCCAGCTCTTGCAGGGCCCTGATCTTACTAACACTCTTATCGGAGTCCTCATTCGATTTAGGCAAGAGCCCGTTGCAGTAATGGCTGACATTCAAGCCATGTTTCATCAAGTTCATGTCTCAGATGAGCACATCAACTTTCTTCGTTTTCTCTGGTGGCCTGACGGTGACACTGCAGAGTCTCCACTGGAGTATCGGATGAAAGTACACCTGTTTGGAGCTGTATCCTCACCAAGTTGTGCAAATTATGCTTTGAGGAGAACTGCAGATGATAATGTCCAAAACTTCCCTCCAGAAGTGATAAGTACAGTCAAAAATAATTTCTATGTTGATGACTGCCTGAAATCCATGGCTTCAGAGGAGGAGGCACTGCAAATGATCAAGGATTTGAATGCTCTTTGTCATAAAGGAGGATTCAATCTTTCCGGCTGGATCAGTAACAGCCGTACAGTGCTGCTGTCCATCGCAGAAGACAAAAGACCAAAAGAATTGGTGGAACTGGATCTGGATACAGACCAACTGCCCATGGAGCAAGCACTAGGACTACAGTGGAACATCGAAACTGACACGTTCAAGTTCAGGACCTCATTACGAGAACAGCCACAGACCAGAAGAGGAATCTTGTCAGTGGTCAGCTCACTTTATGACCCTTTGGGGTTTCTGTCCCCATTCAGCATGCCAGCAAAGTTGTTGCTGCAGGAGCTTTGTAAGAGAAACTTGGGATGGGATGATGCTATTCCCCACTCCTTCTCTGACCAATGGTCTAATTGGCTTGAGGACCTCCTAAGGATGTCTGAGTTCAAAGTGGACCGCTGTATTAAACCCAGGGACTTTAGAGACCCTACTGCCCAGCTTCACCACTTTTCTGATGCCAGTCAAGTTGGATATGGAACTGTGTCTTATGTGAGATTGGAAAAGGATCACAAAGTACATGTTGCATTTCTCTTGGGAAAGGCCAGAGTGGCTCCACTAAAGCAGACTACAATTCCTCGATTGGAACTCACAGCCGCAGTTCTTGCTGTTAGAATTGATCAAATGCTTCGGAAGGAGCTGCAATTTAAGCTTGAGAAATCAGTCTTTTGGACTGACAGTACAACGGTTCTCAAATATATCTCCAGTGAAACCAGGCGATTCCACACCTTTGTTGCAAACAGAACCGCTGTTATCAGAGACGCGGCAGATGTGGATCAGTGGAGATATGTGGGTTCTAAGGAGAATCCAGCCGATGAAGCATCGAGAGGATTAAGAGCTGAGGATTTCCTGAAAAGCAGGAGATGGATAAATGGACCGGAGTTTCTGTACAAGGCAAAAGAGGCGTGGCCTAAATTGGAGGTGGATCTGAATGTGATTTCAGCAGATGACCCAGAGGTCAAAAGGGACATGATGGTGAATGCTGTCATCAAGGATTCGGAGAATGCCACCAACCACCTGATATCTTACTTTTCATCTTGGATAAGACTAAAAAAAATCTGTCGCTTGGTTTCTGAAGGTCAAAGAAATTCTCATGTTATTGGGACAAAAGAGAAAGGAGTTTTGTGCTTCTGCAGGCCTCAGAAAGGACAATCTGAAGATTCAAGAACAGGAAGTGGAAAGAGGAATTCAGAGCTTTAAAGCCACTCTCAAAGGACAAAGTCTAACTCCTCAAGATCTTGCCAAGGCAGAGAAGTCAATCATTCAACATGTACAAAGACACAAGTTCACAGATGAAATTGCCTCACTCAAAGGTAGCTTTAAAACCGTCCCCAAAGAAAGTCCACTGTACAAACTGGACCCAGTCATGGATGATGAAATCCTCAGAGTTGGTGGTCGGTTGAGTAAAGCAGCATTGCCAGCTGAATCCAAACACCCAGTCATTTTGTCCAAAGACCTGCATGTATCCAAGCTGATTTTGGGCCATATCCATCATCAGCTGGGACATGCAGGAAGAAATCACATGTTGTCCAGGTTACAGCAAAAGTACTGGATCATTAATGCAAACTCTGCTGCCAGGAAAGTCATATCTGACTGTGTTGTTTGTAGACTCAACAGGGGAAGGCTTGGTGAACAGAAGATGGCAGACTTGCCGGAGGAAAGAGTGGTGCCTGACAAAGCTCCGTTTACAAATGTTGGCGTTGACTATTTTGGGCCCATCAATGTTAAAAGAGGAAGAAGTCTTGTTAAGAGATATGGAGTGCTTTTCACCTGTTTTACCAGCCGTGCTGTCCACTTGGAAGTTGCATATACATTGGATACAGACTCCTGTTTAAACGCAGTACGGAGATTTATCTGCAGAAGAGGTCCAGTCTCCACTATCAGGACTGATAACGGCACCAATTTTGTTGGAGCCAACCGAGAGTTGACGGAAAGTCTGGCTGTCGTCAATCATGGCAAAATTCAAAGGTCTTTGGTCCAAGATGGCATAGAATGGAACTTTAACACTCCAGCAGCTTCCCATCAAGGCGGCATCTGGGAGCGCCTGATTCGTTCAGTGAAAAGTGTCCTCACCTCAGTTCTTCAACAGCAAACTCTGGATGATGAAGGGCTCCAGACCATTTTCTGTGAGGTTGAGGCAATACTAAACGATAGACCCATCACCAGAGTCTCAGATGACCCAGATGACCTTGACGCTCTCACACCAAACCACATTCTAAGTCTAAAGGGCAAACCAATCATGCCACCAGGACTATTTGATAGAGATGATTTTTACATAAGGAAAAGGTGGAAGCAAATACAGTACATGGCTGAACTTTTCTGGAAGAGATGGATCTCTGAGTACCTGCCAATGATGCAAGAGAGACAAAAATGGTCAAGGCCAAGAAGAAGCCTCACTGCTGGAGACATAGTCCTTGTTGCCGACGCCACGGCCCCAAGAGGATCTTGGATAATGGGAAAAGTTTTGGATGCAAGACCAGATGCAAAGGGACTGGTGCGCTCTGTGCGGCTTCGAACAAGAACCAGCATTCTGGAGAGGCCGGTGACCAAGCTCTGTCTGTTATTGGAAGCAGCAGTTTAACATCATGGACTGATGCTTTCTTTATCTTTCTCTACCTCTATTTTCTCTCTGTTTTTCTATTACAGGTTCATCAAGAAGATTCACTTTAGGTTAATGCATGCCGCACATATGATATTCCTAATGTTATAGTTTTGTTAGTAGAATACATGTTGCAGGAATAGCTCCGTTTAAGATCATAGATAATTGTGATTGGATGCACAATTAGGGGCTGGAATGTAGGAGCTATTTACTAATATTTTAAGTTATTTTTCTTCACAGGTAGTATTGTTTATTTATAGTTGTTTACGTAGGTTTTAGTTTGTTAATTGGGTAATGCTGTGGGCACCTGGGCACCTGGTGTACTTAATGGAGTAGGCGGGTACAGGACCGGGATGCACCTGGGTGGGCTTATGGTTTTTTACCACACCAGAGCAGAGCAGCTCAGCATGTCACCAGCGACAGCTCAGCACGGGAGAAGCCACATGGGGCGTTTTGTTTGTTTATTTGTTTGTTGATTATTTTGAGTTACAATAAATAGCAATCAAACCGGACTCCCGCATTGGACCCTGTATTATTTTGGCTGCGTCATTCAACCTAACCCACGGTGCATCAGTGGCTTTTTGATATTGGTTTATTTTCTTTAATTTATATTTATTTATTGGATTTACGGGACAAATGGCCACTACAGTCATGATTAGGGCTTATTTCACCATCACTAATGTCCATTTGTCTTATTTGTTTATTACTACGTCATAATGAATTTCATGTTTACACGTAACACTCAATCCTTCAGCATTCATACTTCTCTGCTGTTTGGGTTGCCATATGTGGAGGACAGAAAATGGCCACTTAATGACTTAAGTATAAATAAATAAATGCAGGAATAAATACAGGAATAAATAAATAAATGCTTAAATAAATGTATAAATAAATAAATAAATACAGGAATAAATAAATAAATGTATAAATAAATACAGGAATAAATAAATAAATGTATAAATAAATACAGGAATAAATAAATATAAGTTGATACCTAAACAGGACATCATTAACTAAATCTAATTCTACATTTCTGTATTTCTTCATTTATTTCTGTCTGTATTTATGTGTCCGTATGTATTTCTTCATTTATTTATGCCTGTATTTCTGTGTCATTATATGCAAATGAGCTGGGTCCAAACCTCATTGTTAAACAGGATTGGTCAAGTAGGGGAGCAAGACAGAAGCAACCGATCCCTAGCACATGGCCCCTGGAGACGAAGTCAAAAAGCTGTCTAGGCTAGCAGCACTCATGGCTTCGAACCGGCGTAGGGTGACCATATCCATAACACCAAAAAGGAGGACACTATGCGGTATTTTGTGAGGCTGTGAATAATTGCATAGGAGGCAAGGCAAGGCAAGGCAAGTTTATTTGTATAGCACATTTCAACAACAAGGCGATTCAAAGTGCTTCACATAAAACCATTAAGAGCATCAAAACATAATGCAGAGAAAACAGGATTTAAAACAGTTAAGAAAACATTAAAACAGTCAAAAAGCTAAATAAAAAATAAAAATTGAATAAAAGTTCCAGTGCAGTTTAAGAAACAAAATGCAGTAGTGAATGCAGCAATTGAATCTGGATCAATTAAAGGCAACAGCAAACAGAAAAGTCTTCAATCTGGATTTAAAGGAGCTGAGGGTCTCAGCAGACCTGCAGCTTTCAGGAACCTTGTTCCAGATATGTGGAGCAGAAAAGCTGAACGCTGCTTCTCCATGTTTAGTTCTGACTCTTGGAACAGAAAGTAGACCCGTCCCAGACGACCTGAGGGGTCGGGATGGTTCATAAGGTAGCAGTAGATCACAAACATACCATTCAGTGCTTTATAAACCAGCAGCAGGATTTTAAAGTCAATTCTTTGTTTGACAGGAAGCCAGTGCAAAGACCTCAGAACTGGTGTGATGTGATCCACTTTCCTGGTCTTAGTGAGGACTCGAGCTGCAGCGTTCTGATTGACTTTTTACAGAGGCCTGTGAACACACCGTTACAGTAGTCCAGTCTACTGAAGATAAATGCATGGACAAGTTTCTCCAAATCCTGTTGAGACATAAGTCCTCTAACCCTTGATATATTCTTCAGGTGGTAATAGGCTGATTTTGTAATTGTCTTGATATGGCTGTTCAGGTTGAGGTCTGAATCCATAACTACACCTAGATTTCTGGCTTGGTTTGAGGTTTTTAACGTCAGTGATTGAAGCTGAGCGCTGACTTTCAATCGTTCGTCCTTGGGACCAAAAACAATTACGTCTGTTTTATCTTTGTTTAATTGAAGAACATTCTGGCACATCCAGTTATTGATTTCTTCAATGCATTTAGACAGCCCTTGTATGGGACTATAGTCCCCTGGTGATATAGTTATGTAGATTTGTGTGTCATCTGCATAATTATGATAACACACTTTGTTGTTTTTCATAATCTGAGCCAGTGGAAGCATGTAGATGTTGAACAGAAGAGGCCCCAGTATTGAGCCTTGAGGAACACCACATGTCATCCTAGTCAGCTCTGATGTGTAATTAGCTACCGACACAAAGTATTGTCGGTCCTTCAAGTAGGATTCAAACCAGTTAAGTGCTGCGCCAGAGAGTCCTACCCAGACTTTCAGTCTGTCTAGTAGTATGTCATGATCGACCGTGTCAAATGCAGCACTGAGATCCAGTAATACTAAGACTGAAGTTCTGCCACTGTCTGTGTTTAAGTGGATGTCGTTGAAAACCTTAACAAGAGCAGTTTCAGTACTGTGGTGCTGACGAAAGCTGGACTGGAAGACATCGAAACAGTTATTTTCGGCCAAGAAGTTGTTCAGCTGTTGAAAAACCACTTTTTCCATTATTTTACTTAAGAATGGGAGGTTTGATATTGGCCTATAGTTTTTCAATATTTCGGGGTCTAAACTAGCCTTCTTTAGGAGTGGTTTAATCACTGCAGTTTTTAGGGCTTGAGGGAAGACACCTGAAAGAAGGGATGTGTTTACAATTTGTAAAAGATCAGCGGTCATGCAGTGTGAAATGTTTTTGAAAAAGTGTGTTGGTAGAATATCCAAGCAGCAGGAGGATGTTTTCAGATGTTGTATAATGTCTTCTAGGCCTCTCTGGTTAATTGAGTCAAATTGTGTCATGATATTTGAATGGCTGTTAGATGGGGACAACACATATCCGGTGGTTGGTGTGGAGCCACCGACTGCTTGTCTAATTTTCTGCAAATTGATTGCATGCACAGGTGGATTGGAGCGTAGCAGTTACCGACACCGGAGGGTTTGTTAGCCTGTCGACGGTAGCAAATAAGGCACGTGTATTGTTATTGTTTTTGGTTATGATGTCAGAGAAGAAAGACTGTCTTGCATTTCTAAGTTCCAAATTATAATTGCGAAGTCTCTCTTTATAGATACCACAGTGAACCTGGAGATTAGTTTTTCGCCACCTGCGCTCTGCTTTCCGGCACTCTCTTTTCTCTATTCTGACCAGCGTGGCATTTCTCCAAGGGGATCTTTTCTTACCCGAGACAACCTTCACCTTACTGGGTGCAATGGCATCAATAACATGTTTTACTTTAGAATTGAAGCCATCCACAAGCTCATTGACTGAGATGCAAGAGAGGGCTGGTGCGGAGGAGAACTTCTGAATAAATAGTTCACTGGTATTTTCAGTGATGTAACGCTTCGTCACAACCAGGTTTGGACATTTGTGTGTAGGGAGATTGCACTCTCAAAGAAAACACAGAAATGATCAAAGAGTGCAACATCAGTCACAGCAACCTTGGAAATGTCCAGACCTTTGGTGATGATTAGGTCTAGAGTGTGCCCCTTGTTGTGGGTGGGACCTGTTACATGCTGTGTCAGGTCATAGTTATCAAGGACACCACATAGCTCTATAGACCCTCTGTCCTGGGGATTATCAACATGGATATTAAAATCACCAACAATGACAACACAATCAAAATCAATACAGATTATAGACAGCAGTTCAGTAAACTCATCAAAGAAGGTTGCACAGTATTTCGGTGGTCTGTAAATGTTGAGGAATAAACTTGAGTGGAATTGAGAGCCACATATTCAAAGGAAGTAAAATGACCAAAAGACATCTGCTTGCATTGAAGAGGCTCATTATATAAAATAGCAACTCCACCTCCTTTCTTATGCACTCTTGTTTCACTCATGAAACTGAAGTTGGGAGGTGTTGATTCAATAAGAACAGCTGCACTGTTATCTTGGTCTAACCAAGTTTCGGTTAAAAACAAAAAATCTAGTTTGTGCCTAGTATTGAAATCATTGATTAAAAATGTTTTTCCTGACAGAGACCTGACATTTAATAAAGCTAAGTTTAATGTATTTAAAACTCTATTTGCCCTATTTCTTTGGATAGGCTGATGAGGAATGAATGTTAAATTGGATAAATTTGCAGATTTACTAATGTTTCTTCGCAGCCTCACCTTTCCTTTTCGATAAGTCAGGACAGGAATTAAGAAGGCTAACTTCATACAGGGCCCAGACTGTTCCTGGAGATAATCAGTGGTGTCATTAGCCTTGTAGTCCGGACCCAAAAGACATCAATTTGTGTCTTTATCAGGTAGGGGAGATAGAGGATGGTTGTGGAGCCGTTGTGGAGGCGGGAGAGGGGCACGGCGCTTTAACTTCGGTGTTTGTGTCAAAGCACTTAGAACCAGTGGCGGAGGTCTAGCTGGAGGGGTTTCAGCACAGGAAGTGGGAGTGCGGAGGGGAGTGAGTTTGGTTCCAGCAATGACCATCTCGTTCATGCGGTCAGTGAACTCCATGAGGGGGGAGGATGGGGAGGAGGGAGAGAGGAGAGAGACATGGATGAAGTATGGAGGGTGGAAGTAGGTGCTGGTGAGGGAAGTAAAGACTTGTCCTCTCCGAGAGGGGGATCAATCCTTGATGATGATGATGATGATGAGGGTGGAGACTCCTCCTCTCCGAAGGGGGTATCAATCCTGTATTTATTCATGCATTTATTTATTTATACTTAAGTCATTTTCTGTCCTCCATTAATAGACAAGCAAGAGTATAAATAAAGACTTTTTTGTCTTGTTTATTACCAACCAACATATTAGGCTCATCATTGCAGCAGAACAATGGTCCATCTTTAAAATTTGCAAAGGTGCATTGCTTTATATCCACAATTGGGAATGATTTCAAAGAGACTGGACAATGTATGAGATATAAGCTATTAGGAATATAAGACAATCAAATGAAATTAACTAAAAATAAATAAAAAAACATGGAGTTCATGATCAGTATCTCTGCAATTAAAGTCACCAGTGTGTAAAACATTTATTAGGCAAGGACATAACATTTCTAGATCTCTTCTAATAGAGCTTCATCATATTTGCAATTTCCTTAATTGTATGTAAATATTTTGTGTGTGTGTGTGTCTCTTGGAACACCTAAAATACACACATCAAACAGTGTACATCCTAATCAAAAGCAAATGAGTAGCGAGAAAGCAAAAAGGGCAGTAAACAGTTGAGGGGAATAGCTTCAAACCAAATATCATACATTTAAAGGTAGCTTTATAGAAGATCATAGAAATGTAACATCGTCCGGTGACTCCACCCAGCACCACTGAGCATCATACCCCAGCAAAGCTGTGTCTCTATTAGGTGCACTCTCTTCCTCTTCCATCGTATTGTGCTCAGAGGCTCTGAAACCCTCCCGACTTTGGTGCTCCGTCTGTGTCTCTCCTGACTGTTTAGTGAGGGGAAAAATATTATTCATGTTTCTTCTTGCCCTGTTAGATCTGATTAGAGCTCTTCTGATGGTGCCAGCCTTGTCTTTGATGTCTTGTAACGGAGCTACATCAGAGTCCTGTGGTTGTGACTTTTCAAATTTGGCACCAACCAAACAGTTGGCAGGACCAGATGATGACCGACCACGGCTGCCATGTGTGGAAGGACTGACTCCAAACTTGAAGGTGGAAGGACTAGGAGGTCTTTCCTCAGTAAACTCGGGGATCCGCATGTCAAAGTAGCTCTTGTGGTTTGATTCACCATCATCAGCGTGTGGTGGATGATCTGCTGATTCATCACCAGAGTTTTCAGTCAAATCCTGAGTTGGACTCTGTCGTTCTCTGCAGGAGCAATTATATAAATATAAACCACATATGAAGCCTGAGCCCCAAAACTGAAAATGCTTTAAATCTACATCCTGCACGATTAAAGTATCATAAGCTGCTTCAAGGTTTTGCTGAAAGTCTGAATTTGACCAAAATGGAGCAGTGAAGTAAATTTTTGATTTTTTGTTTGTTTTAGGTTTCAGAAGTTTGTAACAGCAGTTTGTAGGATATCCAATGAAAAGTACATGATTGTTATGACAATTCACTGTCATGCTCTCTTTTGAACACTGAATATGCCAAATATAATAACTCTGAAGTTTATAATACAAGTTATGTTTATATTCATTTATCTGGACATATATTGTCGTATTGCATACTTTCTGCCATACAAATGCCCCATGTAACATTAACCTGCTGAGCCCTAGGGTCCCCCCTAATTAGGGGACCCTTTTATATCAGGTCACAAGGTACAAATCAAGAAAACAACATGGTATAAATCCCCCCCCAATTCAATGAGAACAGGTTTTGTACACATGCCAAACAAAACTGTACTGTACCTGCAGGGGGACACTGAGAGCCCGTGGTCCTCCACAGTCACCAGGCTGCTCAGGCTGCCTGTCAAGCTGCTGCCATGGCTGGCTGAGGCACCCCGCTCCTCCATCAGCCAACGCATGGCCTCAATACCCTCGTGAACGGCCACCAGCTGGCGCAGAATCTTCACATCGGCAGAACGCAGCCACCTCTGCAAGAATAGAGAGGAGTTAGATAAGTGTGATGCAGGTATATATTAGGGAACCGTGTGTGTGTGTGTGTGTGTGTGTGTGTGTGTGTGTGTGTGTGTGTGTGCTGCAGGTATGTGTATGGGGAGAGCGAGACGTGTATTTAACCTCTCTTATAGACACACGCGCGCGTGTGTCTATAAGAGACACGCGCTTACACACGTGTGTGTGCGCGCGCGCGCGCGCACACACACACACACACACACACACACACACACACACACACACACACACACAGTGCGAGGCCCCTGCTTGTGTACTCATTTGCCAACAAAGCATGCAGCAGAACAAAAGAGCTAAATAAATTAGAAGAATGTTGGAGGAACCAGGTAAGGTGAAAGGTGCTCAGAGAATGATGAGCAGCGCAACAGAATGTGGGAAGTGAACTGAGATGAATGAGTGAGACGCCAGGTGATGGGTGTGGTCGAGAGACACGTGACACCGTCTGTCATCAGAAATAAAAAATAAGCAGGTGAAGTGGCTCAGAACTGAAAGCAGTGGTTTTGTTATCAGAACAAACAAAGGAGTTGTTGCTGAAACAAGTTGTGCAAGTTGTTGCCAAATGGACGAAGGTACGCATGCAGGCGCACTCAGACAATACAAACAGTACAGTAAATTATTTTGTCCATTTAGGAAAATGCAGAATTATATATTCTCTATGATATATTCAATGCTGAGAACAGAATAGGAGTCTTTACCATCTCTTGCTTCAGGCTGCTTATTTTGTCAGAAAAGCTATCGCTGAAGGCAGCGCTGCGGTCTCCCCTGTCGACCACATCAGACATCCAACCATCTTCGCAGTCCGCAGAATCCCTCATCCAAATCAGAAGACTTTCCGGTGTTTTCCGGCCAACCTTATTTTCCACTTCTCTCAGATCTGGGAAGGAATCGTTGAAGATGTCCTCTGCCATCCCCCCGCGCAGTTACTCCCAAGTCCTCCGATCGGTGGCTTTGGATAGAAAAGAGCTTGTGCGTAAAGTCACTTTCCAAATTCCGCTGTGATAAGTTAGGACTCCACAGCGAGAAAACCGCACACCTATAAATCTCCTCCCACACTTACAGCAAAGTCCCACACGTTATATTCCTGAACAATCAACAACAGACCATGATCACGAATGACAAACCTGCCACAGAGGCGCAGAACAAGCCATGAACACGCTGGAACGACATGTCACCTGTACCTGCTGACATGCTGTCGCCATTCATGCTACTGAGGTATTGATGGTATGCAGCATAGAATGCGATGCTGGAAAGTGGAAATGCTCTTTGTGTAGTCCCCAAACAACGGCGCAGTTTCATACCAGCAGTCACATGGAGAGGCAACACCTGTGTGCACCGAGCTGGCACGTTAAATCCGTGAAATCTCTTCGTCAGCCTACTGTCTTTATATGTTTAACCTTGATTCCAGACAGAGTAAGCCTATATGTATTACTTCTAAATTATTAAGTAGGCCACGCCTATTCAGTACCTCAGAATGTAACTAAAGGCAGTACACCTGTACAGTTGTATACAAGGCAATTTAGGGATATGCACAGAATCTGAGTAACTTTTCTTGGGATCAAATTTAAATGTCCTCATGGCAACCTCTGTTTGTTCATTCATTTGGGAATAGTATGGTATTACAGGTGTTTTTGTTTAAAATGTAGATATCTGTACTTGATCAAGTATGTTTAATTGATAAATAAATAAATAAAAGTGGTATGTATAGTTAAAAACCCAGATGGTTTGGCTCTATACCTTTTCTCTTGCTATTTATCAATCACGATTGTTTTGGTGTAAGTTGCCTGTTTTGCAGATATCGTCTCTCTCCAATTGAATGGGACTATATGGCTCTTGGTCTCAAAGCACCAAATAACATTTCAAAAACTCTCTCTCTTTCCAGAAATCCTGACCCAGTTAGTCAAGATAATCCACAGACCTTGTTGTGAGCAGTTTCATCTCTGGTATTTTGGTGTGACTGTCCCTCATAGATACTCTGTAGAAGAAACAGGTCTGCGCTGTTGCACAGTCCACTTTTAGACACAGAGAGAGGCCAAATAAGCAGAGCAAGCTAACATCTGCCACACTCAAATAGATGAATTATTTGTATTCATCCGTCATCTTGCCCCATATTGATGCCTTTCAAAATCAGGGCAACGGTTATGGGAGGTTCCTGCTTCCTTATGAATGAGGACATGACCAGTTGTGCATTATTGTCAAAGGAGTATGAAATACAAATGACAGTGCAGTCTGTGAGAAAGGTAAAGCCACGAGCATAATGCACGACTGGAAATATGTTTATGATGCTTCATCAGTTTACTGAGCCCTCAGAGGGTAAAGTTAGTTTTATGTGAGAGTGGGAGGCATTTTTGAGACTGTGGGAGAAAACTTTGAGGGTTTTACCGCTGGCCACTGTTAGAGGGAGACAAACACCGCTGCGTCCAACACAGACTGGTGGAGAAGTTTGTTCAAGCTGTTATCAGCCAAGTGGCTTGGACTGAGAATCAGCAAGCTACAGCATTGAACTGTTTTAAAGATAATGTAATTAACTAATTATGCAATGAACACCATTAGCATGATAAGCACAAGGCTTACACAACACACTGCAGTTGGGAGGATGTTCAGGAAAACACAAAATAGCTTCATTTCAAAACAATTGCACACAGAAATAACTGTTCTCCAACATAAATATTAACGCAAGAAATAAGAGACAGCAACTGATTGCAACAAAAATACAAAAGAGGGTACCATGTTTCAATTAATGAATCTTGATCTCTCGTGTGATTTAAAAGATTAAATATGACTAGCCTATCGCCTGACCTCCCTTACTCCAGTTTAGAGGCTAAAGTTCAGTCACCGTTAAAAAATGATCCCCCTGGTTCATTTTACTGGAGCTGCTATGTGGAGACTATAACACTGCAGCAGTCCTAGGTGAATCAAAGAATATGTAAAATATATATTACTGCTTAAATATGCTTTTGTGTAGAGTCATGTAAAAATAAGAAATCATCACCAAATATGTAGACAAATGAGAATAAACCATGGCACACAAACCTATTTACCACGCTAAGACGACTCAAACCACACAATAAAGCACACATGCAAGATGGCTACTCAAATACCAGTCCCCCGCTCCTTTAACATAACTAAAAGCCCCTCAAGAACAAATAAAACTGAAAATGACTCCTCCAAGTGATTATTTAACGGCACACTAAAATGGAACAGGTCTGAAGAAAATTGTTTGCTGCTCTCGTAGTGTCTTCAATTAAAATGTAATAGAAACAGAGCACATTAATATACAAAAGGAACCTTTAAAAAAAACATTTTACAAAATGTAATGTAAAACTAAATGATATATTGCTAGACTGGAACACAATCCCCCAGTTGGAGACATATTGGTGACTGGAGTCTATATTTATAAAGAACCATGTTAAGGCTCCACTATGTTCATCAGCTAGCTAATGTTGTCTGCTTGCTGTTTGGTGCCGAGCAGGAAGTGTGCAGTCGGTTTTTAGAACTTTCTTCACTGAAAACAGCTGCCTGCAGCAGCCGGTGTTTTTGCTGTTGCCAAATATGTCTATTCTTAAGCCTTATATTGGATTAAAAGGACAAAACAACACTATGTTAAACCATCTCTGATCTGCTTGAGCATGCCTTTCTTGTCTGATGTGCCTTAGCAATCCCTCCATGTTTGACTCATTCACTGAACATGAAGAATCTAACAAATAACACCATATTTAACCAAGCAATCTTGAATTTAATACTATGAGCTTATTGGTTATAAAATGTTCATAAAACAGGGATTTTAAACATATTTCTTAAATAAGGAACCTAACCAAACAAATACTGGCCTCAGCTGCTCTCTCAGGTGAGTCTAAGTGCTGGAAGAAGCCCAGGTAAGCTTCCCTTTTCATAGACTCTGTCCCTTCCTTGGTCCTAGTGCTAGACCTGCTATTACCTTCCCTTCCTCTAAAATGATAAATGTTTGTGCACACAATAAATATATCTGAAATGTTAGCTGTTGTATTGTTACAGCTGTTGCTAATGTTCATGTTTAAAAAAGCTTTACATTGATTTCCCTTTATTTCTAATGAACATATGATGAAGCATTAATATTCCCTCCACACTCGCTGTCTGCTGCAGCATAACAAGTCTTTGTAAGAGAGACATCTGCTGAGCACACTCTCTTTTGATCATAACGTACAGCTTCTCTTGACATGTTGGAGAATCAGCTAACTCGAATCAAATAGCTTGTTTTCCCCTTTGAAAAGACCTGTAGATGGCAGCAGACATTCAGATATTTGATGACATTCTCAGAGGTTGAACAATCAAGTCTGAATTTTCGCTCCACTGGGATTTCATTCATTAGCTCTGTTTTCTTAAGAGCACAGATTAGGTTTCAAACCCTGAAAACTGAGCCCAAGTCAACACTCTGAGGTCATCTCATCTTATGAATCATAATGTTTTCTGTAATTTTATAGCTGCGTTTCCGCCATCAATTCTCAGTTTCTTAACAAACATGCTGAACTGCTGCGAGCACATTCCATGATTTCATCAGAGAGGCATAATATTGACAGCAAATATGTCATACTTAACACAACATGCTTGTAATGCCCTTGGAATGAAAAAGCAAGTGGGAAGCTGGAATGACGAGCGGATAAAAAAAAATCTGGGCACTGTGACCCCAGGGGGGTGGCTGTAAAACATTACCCACGTATGAGCAAGTGTTCTCAGGGTAGCTCAGACTAACCCTGGGGTCAGCATTACATGAGGTCGAGGGTGGGCATAAAACTGTTACACACAGAGGAGAATTATGATTTTTACGAGTCGGGGCCTCTTACTTCCAGTTTTAGGGAAATCATAAACTTACGCAAACATTAAAAAAATGGTCAAATTGTGGATGTCATTGAAAGGCCAGCATTATGAGCAGATAGGATTTTACAGCATCTGTCAGGGCAGTGAAGTGTGATTTACTAAGAATCATAAAGAGGATGTGGGGGTTTATTAGGGGAGTTGCCCTACTTTTTCTTTTTTTGCCAAACCACCTGAAACGTGAAAAGCAGAGACGTGACCGTCAATCCACATTCACTAATGTGGATTGAATTCAAGGAATTCATCCTGAAGTCTCTTACGAATAGAGAACACGTATATGGGAACAGGGGAATAGATCTTTTACTATTCTCGTAGCCTAATTAACCAGTGAATAAGCTTGAAGCGTGGCGTGTGTGCGTTTGCATGCATCGCATCAAGGGTCAGAAAAACAGCATAACAACTGAGGCCACTGGGCCAGGAAATCCTCCAGGTTCACATAGTCTGTGAAAAGACCCTCACACACAAACAAGGCCAATCAGGGAGGGAACCTCTGGACTGCACGGCAAAATTAGGCCAGAAATCACTCAATGGTTCGTAGAAGATTCCCCTCCAAAAAGGCTCTCAGGTGTGGAAAGCTTCACACGTCAAATGAAAACGAAACTTGAAAGCTATACTTGAATGTTGGTTGGTATTTTTGTTACCTTTGGACAGAACCAGGCTCGCGGTTTCCCTTTGTTTCCAGTCTTTATGCTAAGCTAAGCTAGCCAGCTATATTTACTGTGCAAATAAAAGAATGGTATCAATCTAGTCACAAAGCATATTTACCGAAAATGTTAAACTGTTCCTTTCAAGGATTTAACTGACATATTTAAAAATGATGCAAACAAATCCCAAGATTAAAAGAGAAGCGGTTTGTTAATAACTCCCGCTGCTCATGAATTTTTAGTTAGGTGATCACGCTGCTCTGTGCATCTGTTTCTATTTAGGAACCTACAGAGAGATTAAATGAGTGTGGAAAAGTAATGGATCGCATATGTATGGAGAGGCCCATTTACATCCTGTAATTGTGTTGGGTTTATTCAAACCATGACATAAAGCAAAGATCCCAGAGCTGAGGAGACACATAAATACAGAATTTAAAGTGTGTGAGAGGCATACCAAGGAGTCCATTAGTTTCCACTGGAAAGTTTACAATTTCGTGCAATTTCGTGACAGGGCAAAACAAAAACAGAGATGCACATTGTGCGCAAGCACAAACAGATAGCCGGTGCTGTCTGACTGCAGGGTCATCCATAGATTCCTGCTGCATCAATCTTTGTTGTTTAAACAGATGTCAGCCGCACCAAAGAGCTTGTGCTGTGCCTGATCGAATGCTTGATAGGAAAGCCCGGAGGAGCCTGTGTCAGAGGCCACAGGGGCCAGTAGATTCCAAGCACATTAACATTCCTGAATAAATAACCCCAGGGAATGTTATTGTGGAGACGTTAAACAGGATTTTCCTCCCAGAGCGCAGGAGAACGGCCAGGCATCACTCTGGCGTCTCCATCGCCCCGGGTTAGGAGGAGCTAAAGCAGCCAGTGCCAAAATGAAGAGCTTTTTAAACCCTTTATATCCGTTCCTTCCTTAGAAAAAAATGCAGTAAATTGCACCATATGAAATCATTCTGGTGTTGTGGTTTAATTCATTTAGATATTCTTCATCAGAATCAGATTTAGTGCGTGTGCACATACACAGAATTTGTCTCAGTTTTTTGATCACCTCTGTGAATGTTCTTATACATGAATTGTAATAACAGGGACAAGGACAACAAAGCTGAACAAATACAAGTAAAGAACAACAGGACTGTTATGTACACAAGAACAAATAGGTGTTTATATAATGTTCCCGTCAGTGTACATACAAACACATCTAACCCATAGTGACATTATCAAGCACAATAATATTTTGTATCATTTTTATACCTTGCCAAAAAAAGGCATAGTACTGAATATTTTACATATTTCTGAATTCTGCTATGTTGACTACACCAGTGGTTCTTAAATGGGGGTACGTGTAGCATTAACAAAATATATATTTAAAATTAGCATCCATTCAAAAATACTAAATATTCAATAAAATATAAGTGTATTTTGTATGAATTTCATATATTCTATATTAAATCAGACACTGATGGCACAGCGCTGTGTATTACATCTTTTTTCAACCAAAAATGCTTTGCGCTGGTTAGGGGGTACTTGGCTGAAAAATTATTTCCCATCACTGAAAAAACGTTGAGAACCACTGGACTACATTATGGGTTTCTCATTGTTTTCCATGCAACATGTGTTTGTAATAATGGACTTTCAGCGGGACCATTGCGGGAGGAGAGGTTAAGTATAGTCAAGTAAAGTAAATCTTATTTATATAGGCTGGTATCACAAATTAGCATTTGTGACATTGTGTAATCTTGAGTTTCCCTGAATTAGGTGAAGATCGAGTGTTTCCAGGTAGTTTTGTTACTCGCATTGCTCTGTTTTGGATACGTCCCTAACTGCCCCAGCAGACCTCTCAAATGTGCTACAATTAATCAGTTTGCATTGTTATTTTTAAGAACACAATTCCATTTAGGCATTTATATAGCAATCAATAGTGATGCCACTGGGGGAAGTGAGTGTTTCAATCAATGCTGCATCTCATTTTAAGAGTGACAATCGATGTTGCCTCTTCTCCTTCTTCTTTAAACCTGCGTTGATAGATTTTTTTTGGCCACTCGGGGATAGTGCAACAAGCTGAAAACACTATTCTGAAGTTGTAATTGCAGTTATGTCAGCCAACAGTTGTCTACTTAAACATGGAAAAACATTAGCATTCATTTATAGAGTCAGGTTTGCGCAAGAAGGTGGAACGTGAGGGAGATACCATTTCCAAAACTTGTAAGGGGGTAATAACTATTTTCCCGGACGTAGCAAAATCCCGGACGTTCCATTTCCAAAACTTGTAAGGGGGTAATAACTATTTTCCCGAACGTAGCAAAATCCCGGACGTTTTTGGAATCCCTGCCGGACGCTTTTTTTAGGTCTCGAAAAGAGGACATGTCCGGGAAAAAGAGGACGTCTGGTCACCCTAGCTAAAGGCTCCACTACGTTCATTAGCTAACGTTGTCTGCTTGCTGTTTGGTGCCGAGCAGGAAGTGTGCAGTCGTTTCTTAGAACTTCTTTCACCGAAAACAGCTGCCTGCAGCAGCCGGTGTTTTTGCTATTGCCAAATATGTCTATCCTTCAGCCTTACTTCAACTGGGTTTTTGGAATTCTGCTTGTTTTCTCTACAGCTCACTCGTGGCTCCAAATTGAATGCTACACAACGAAACCCCTTGCAGTTTCATAGCTCCCCTTCTACTCAGAAAGGCAGTTATTGCCAAATCCTTGACAATGTCTCCACCTCGCTCGCTCCGTGCATGTTGTGGTGTTAGACGCCCGGGGAGGAGGATTCCTCTGATCGACCTGTTGCTCTGTTACGGTGCAGCTTGGAGTTAGCTAGATAGCACCAGAGTCCACCCTTCTCCTCCCCTGGTGAATCACACATTCCTAATGCTGGAGGTCAGCATGGAGGAAGGACTACAACTCCAGACACATTGATGATTGCGTGACATATAGCTGTTGTTGATTGGGTGATTTTTCTCTGCAAGGCCTGTGAAGGCTTTCTGTCAGTGATCTTTCTCCAGAGACATGTATTCATTGCGTTAAAGGTCACAACCGAGTGCCAGCCGAGTGACACAAGAAAGAAAAGTGAGCAAGGTCAAAAGCCTCTGGCCAGGTGCCAAAGGAAATACAGGTTTCAGCGAGAATGAGTGCGGTACCTGAGATTTAAAGTTAATCACGCAGGGAAAGTTATACCCCATGTTCCTACTCTGCTCCCTTTTTTCTTTTTCTTTCCTCAATATTTTTGTCCTGTCTCATTCTTCCCCCTGTGCCATTTCTCTGGTTACTAAATGAAAACACATGAGACCCTATAGAGGGGTTCTGGGATTTCGTTCACCTCCGTTGTACGCACGCAACATTTACATTTGATTGACACATTAAATGTTTATTATCACTCGATTACCTTACAAACCCTCTGCTATATGGTGACATGCAATGGGGCTGGCACGCTGCATGACCAACCTCCATCCACCTTATCTCTGGTATTAGACAACATGTGGCATAAAAGGATAAAGAGCCTTGCTGGGGAGATGTTGCTGTGCTGTCAGCAAATGGCTGCCAGTGCCAGGTGCGCATATGGAGAGCATCAGAGCCCGCTGCTCACGATGTTTGATGAAGTCAATGTTTGTGTTCCGTCAGCAGTATATTCTTCTTGGCTCAGTCCCCACGGGGCTCCTTCAGACACATATGGAGGTAATTTGTTCAAATTCTTCAGCAGAGAAAGAAATAAAGGGGGGGGGTGGGGGGGCTTAGGATTTTGGGGTTGGAAATCTGTTTTGAGATGTTGGCAAGGAGTGGGGGTGGTATACATCTTTAAGGGGTAAAGGGAATGGAGGTTTGATAGCGTGTGTCAATTATTGGATGCCTGGAAGAACTCAGTTCAACAACTTCTCTCGTTCTCTATATTTATTTACTAAATGATCACAAGTAAAGTAGTGAGCGCTGCAATTGCAAAAGCAGTGAGTGGTACAGCCAACACGCAGGTTGGGCAAAGAACAACTGCCCCACCACGGAAGTGGGGCCTTTCATACACAGTTTATCGTCACAGGTTCGCCTCGCCTCGTCCTAACATCTGATTCGCTCTGTCCTGTCAAGAGGAGGAGAATCCCGTGTTCTCATCTTTTCTCACAAGACTGGAACGTGCAACGACCAGTCTGCTTCCATAATGTCAATATACTGATAAACAGTTGTGGGTGTTGAAGTGCGCAGGCGTGTGACTAACTTCCCTTGAGAACTGGACATTTCATAGACACAACAGCTGCATAGCTGTGTTATACTGACCTCGCTAACCTGAACTTTAATAGACATGAAGAGTAATGCAATGAAGAATATCTACAGAATATAAGGATTTATATTATCAGGTTTCTGTGAGAAATGGCTTTTAAAGAGCTTCACGTGTGCAAATGTGCGTTTATAGAAGCCGCTGCATGATTATGACATGAAGCAGAAAACAATATAAAAAGTCTAAAACCCCACCATTGTCATTGTCCAATAGTCCCCACAATAATTGTTTTGTCACTTTTGCTATTCTCACTGCCTTGCTGTTCGGGGAGCTAAAACTCTAAAGTTTGACCTCAGGATGTCACGAGGATAAATGTTAGTTGTGGGATAACCACATTTACAAAGGATCCTCCCCTGGTGAGCATGATTGCGTTCAGCAAATCTCATGACAATAAGCATTTTGCTTTGAAGTCTTCTGGTTATCATGAATAGTCACAATCAAATGATGGAAATTAATTTGGGTATATTGTGATTCACCTGGGTCTAAAATTTAAATGGTTCATCCTCTGGAGAACATGAATTATAAATTGCTCGCCAATTTACCAAGTAAATGTCCTGTAATCCGGATTTATTGATCATCGTCTAGCCTCTGGGGTTCACAGATACCCAGAGAATCCTTTTGGAAATCTGGCCATTATATTTCTGAAAACCGTGTCACATAACATTATAAGTTTTATGGAAAGGTTTGAGGAGAATGATGAGGGAGCTAATCATGTTTGACCACAGGATGTCATCACAAAAAAGGTTTCGCAATGGCAATGTTGACGTAGAGCTGGAAAAGCTCCATGATAAAGTTCAACTATCAACAAAATGTTGCAACATCGCAAGCCAACCACTAATCTCATTTAACCCTCTGTGTACATTCGACTGTGTCTCAGGCTCAGACTCCCAGTCAGTGTAGCCATGTCTCCAGATCTGCTGTAAAGGTAGTGAGTGCAGAGATTTCACCTTCCTCTTGATGTTTACATTATCCAGACACAGGGGGAGGATGAGGAGAGAAAGAATGAAAGAGATAAACAGAGAGAGAGAATTACTTACAGCTGCAGCACTGCAAAAGTCTGAGGGCTTCTGGGCACGGACACAACATATTATAGCTAACATTAGGATTAAGAGTAGTTTTTATGAGTGGCGTTTGCATGTATTGTGTTTGTGGTTGAGTGAGGAGCAGATAAAGGAGGCTGACACAATATGTTCAAGGCCTGCTGTCTTTGCCTCACTTTAGTTCCAGTTCACTCAAACAGAACATTTACAAGCGATGAATGAGCTTGTAAACAACTAGTGTAGCGGGAAGAAACATTTGGTAAATTTCCATGTCTAAGTAAATGTTTCAGTCTGATAGTGATAGCCCTGGAAACTGATTGTGTGCCATGAGCAAAGCAAAGAAAAACTCTCCGAGAGTCCAAAAGCTTGGCACGGCTCAAAAGCCAAGGTCTCCTGGGGAGCCAGCCATCATCATGGTGTTCTGTGAATAAGAAAAACATGCCCAGTGGAGCTGTAATGAGGTCACTTATCAGCCAGGGCATTTGGAGGGTGTGCCTCGCTTCCTCTCAGCATCCCTCCATCTGTCAGGGAGAGGACAAATGACCTTAGCGACTACTGCCAATAATGTTGTGTGTTGCGTCAGACTCCATGACAGGCTTCAAGTTCACTGAAGGAGCAGACGGGCCAAACTCTCTGAAGAAGAATGAACCAGATTTTAGTTTCCTTTGCTTCTTACTCCTTTTAACTCAAGTTACTTTTTGCAAAAACTACAAATTGGTTATAGCACGACCAACCACGATAGTAACAGCCCAAAACAGCTTTCACATTGTAAAAAGACAGCTCATAGATGCATCTGAAGAGTGTGTGAGCAGTAGAATGTGTTTGTGTGATGTGAAAATGCATCAGTTTAGTCATTAAAGTGAAAGCAGTTGCAACAATCTCAGTGGTGGTTTTTTGTGTGTGCGCGTGTGTGTGTGTGTGTGTGTGTGTGTGTGTGTGTGTGTGGGGGGCGGGGGGGGGGAGATACACAAGAAAGAGAAGAAACCACAAAGCGTTCGTGAGAAGACTTTGTTAATCACACAGGGTAATTACTTCACAAGTAATCGGGGTTAAACTGCAGTGGGAAAACACAACAGCTTTTTTTTCCTCTGGACCACATGATGAGATTTCCATTATTAGAACGTTAAGAGCTGCTGATCAAAAAAGCCTCTTTGAATCCCAACAAGAAAAATGGCTCTGGTGAGAACTAAAAATATACTCAGCCTCTCTCACTTTCAATTACAACCAAAGACATCTCTGAGAAAATCTTGCACCCCTGATGGCTTAATGGAGCAGGTCAGGACTGTTTCACAAAGATAAACATCGTGTCATGCTTTAGGCTCTGGGTGTTGATATTTGTTGAACAGAGAGAGCAACACTTGTGGACTTATAGGCCCGGCCATGTTTGGTAGCAAAGAAGTCTTTACACCTTCATTAGATCACTTCGATCAAACTTTCTCCATGTTTGGTTTTGAGAGATGAGGCGGATCGAGATGGAAACCATGTACTCAGAGGACGGTAACAAGTGTAAACAACAATAGAAAAACTAATATATAGGGTGTAGTCTAGTTGTCGATCAATTTCAGTGAAAACCAAAAAGATCAACCTTATTGTGTGCAAGAGAAAAAGGCCCATGGATCACCAAAGTCACCTTTGTCCTCGAGGGATGGCAATAGTTGTTGAGATGTTTCAGTTTGGACCAAAGTGGTGAACAAATTGAATTGGACCACAAAGCACACACTCATAGGCTGCAGTCTCGAGGCCAAATTAAGACATTGGAAACAGTCATTTCCTTGTAGTAATAACACAAGACAGCTGCTGCACAAAAGTATCACCCTTGGCGTGGCCATAAAAACCAAACACATTTTGCAGCTTATTAAACTAATCAAGTCCAATCTCCTTCTGGGCACTGCACCTGATCCACAGTGAAATCAATCGGCTTAAGATACCATGTGACCACCACGGCCCAAAGCCCAGCTCGTGATATGCTGACACATGCAGTAAATTAACATGTACGACCTGTCGATGGTCTGTGCTTTATTCAGGTTTTATGAGGAGGCAACGTGGTCTATAAGGATAATACAAGACACTGAGGGCAAATTACATTGCTTCTGAACATTCTCATATGTGAATGTACTTTGCCACTCTGGCATGCTTTCTGTGTGGAGTCTATATTATTCCAGAGAGCCATTGGGGAGAGGGGTTAAAGCCTGGAATGTACACTATTTCCCCACAGGAAGCTGAGCATGGAAGTCTACCATTGCCCCACGCCCAGATCTTTCCATCACACGCACAGTTGGCTGGCTTCTGAATTAGTACAAAAGTCAGAGATTCTC
Source organism: Myoxocephalus aenaeus (assembly GCA_038501785.1). Classification (NCBI taxonomy): domain Eukaryota; kingdom Metazoa; phylum Chordata; class Actinopteri; order Perciformes; family Cottidae; genus Myoxocephalus; species Myoxocephalus aenaeus. The sequence goes on from JBAMJR010000162.1 coordinate 3,342,524, forward strand.
ACACACGCCACGCCATGTATGACACAAAGAGTGAAACAAACTGCTCTTGATCTTTCTTTCTTTTTTATTAAAGACATTTTATCTTTGATACGTCTTACAGTTTCATTGTACAAAATTTCACATGACATTATACAAAAATATTGAAAGGCAATTCTTAATAAATGCACTGAAGCAGTCTGTCTTGAGAGCTTTGTTGTTCATAAACCTTAATATTCACAAGTTGTCAAACTCACTGGATGACATCTGCCAAGCTTTGCCTCTTTAGAGCAGCATGTTTTACATTTACACAGGTCTCGACACACAAGTCATAGTGGGCGTTTCTTCAAAAGATATAATGGATGTATACACATGATATACAATATTGTACAATGTATGGCAGCACGCAGAATCTTCTGATGCTGTACAAAATAGTTTCCCTATAAGCGTCGCGTCAACTTGTCTCAGTTACTTAAAACTGAGTGAGGATGATGCTTCTAGTCAGTGGTTTTAAATGTCATGCAAACATGCAAACATATTAGCCTCATTATTACTTTAACAATTCAATGTAATGAATTTTGTCCATTTTACTGCAGAGCCTCATTGCCACCCCTACTGTGTTCCTTTACAAGACTATGAGCTACTAAGAGCTATTACAATGTTCCAAAATAATGATTTTTGTTTATTGCCGTTTTGCCAAATAGTGCTTCGATACTGCTCGAGGAATGTCCTTTTCTTTACTTTAAGTGTAAATATGCCTGTGTAACAGACATTTCTCGGTGATGTGAATCATTGCTACGATTAGTAGTAACAGTAAAGTACATGTACTGCATGTGATGCTTTTTTCCACCGTGTTTCCGTCTCCGAGTTATGAGTCTGTTGGTGCAGGTGCCCGTTCTGTATGAAGAGGGGCACGATTGTAGGCTATAAACACTGAAATATATAGACATGACATACTGGCACGCTCAAAGGAAGACCTCACCCAAACACACACACACGTAGACATACACACGGGTATACGCAAAGGACTCCCTCCCTCCCTCCCTCCCTCCCTCCCTCTCACACTCACACACACACACACACACACACACACACACACACTCTCTCTCTCTCTCTCTCTCTCTCTCTCTCTGACCTAACACTTGTGAGCACCAGTCTGGTACATATAACAGACAGTCATTTCATTAAATGGCTCAGTGGGGGCTCGTCCTAGCCAGCAGAAAGAGGCCCACATCCAACACACACTCTTTCACTGTACTTTACACCTACTGTAACTTATGTGCACTTTCTAAGGAGCGAAACTACATTATGGACATAACACACGTTTACAAAATCTTACAAAGCTTTCCAAAAGCTTCACTTCAGGTCATTCAAGTGGTGATACACAGTACTGAGTTTAGCTAAAATGGTGCTATAAATCACACATACAATGCTTATGTTTGTAATAAAACCAAACAAAAACAACATCCTTCATGAAATCAAGGAATTTGTTTTTTTGTCGTGATTTGTTAGTCACACAGTGAGTGAGTGGCTGGAATATAAAGTGTAGCTCCTATGCTGGATGCAGCCAATGGGAGAAGGCACAACAAACGCACACAGCTTGGTTACATACAGCTGCCATTTCTCAGCTTTTTTTCATGTCAGACCTTTGTCCATGGAAAGGCCTCGACGGAGGAGAGTCTCCAATGATCTTCATAACAGAAGAGGTACGAATATCCTTGCTCCTCTCTCTTTTCCACATTAAAATGTCTGGCGAGACTTAGGAAAAAGATTTCCGTTGAGAAAGCAAAACTTGCTTGGCTGTTTTCCGTAACCTCTTCTCATCCACTGAGTTTGTCTGCATTATCCAGATTGTTGGGAGTTTATTCTATCCAGTATTGTCTGTAGCAGGGATTTAAATGGCACAGGTCAGGTTATGTCTGTTTACGGTCTTCTCTACGCCATGATGAGATGGTTGCTCCGCTCTCTGATGTCTGCTGGAGGAACGAGGTCTTTCTTCACTGGGGTTGGCGAAAGGGTAGAACGTCTCCCTTTGAACGTGAACAAATCAGACACAAAGAATACCTGCGGAGTGAAAAGAAAACAATAACTTGAGCATCCCAATCATTGCAAAGTGGCAGATTCAAAATCAGGATCTGTTATCAAGAACTATAACAATGCAGAAATGGCCAACTGCATCAATTTCTCACATATGATGCACTCATAATACATGCATATGCCCGCCAACATGCACACAGAGTGCAAAAGAGAGCGAGAGAACCTCCTTCTCTTTACGAGCACCAGCTGCCTCTCACCCAGTCAGAGAATCACATCTCAGTCAGGTATACTGCTGCTATAATTTTATTTGATCTATTCCTTTTTATGGAAACGAAATTGGCTACAACAGGTGCATTACTCATGTCAAGTAAATTACAGCAATAGCCCATAAAATGAATTTGGTCATATGTAGGCCTATATAAAAAAATAATTAAGTCTGTAGCCTATGGCAACACATAAAATAGAGGACCTGACTTTGTTGAGACCGTCTGTCTAATGATCTCCTCCGCTATGTTTAATTAACTAGGACAACACAAAACAAATGCCGCTATTAGTCTGAGAATAACTTAATATTTAATGTTGATGCATAAAGAATAATGTGATTTGATTACAATTATTTATTTCATGAGCTATGTGGGATTTATGGGGTAATGCATATAAAACATGTTTTTTTAATAAAGAAGCCTCTATGTATTTGAATACCGATTGGGACGTTAAGTACCTTGATCGAAGCTTTGAAGCATTCAGGTCAGCCTTAGACTACACATATAATATAAATTACAGAGATATATTTTTTTCTTGGATTGTATTGCCTTGAATGTAGAAGTGTCTCATGAACTATATCTACAAATAATTGTCCCTGTTTCATCCTGACCTGATCCTGCTTTCTGGAATTGTAACTTCCCTTCTCTTTACAGATGCATTCATTCTGAGTTAAGGACACTCACATTCTTAATGATTTCTAATCTAATAGGATTACAATATTACAACATAATAGAACAACTCACTATGCAGTAGGCCACCAGGGCTCCTTGCACAAAACCCGCCAGCACATCAGTGGGGTGGTGCTTGTGATCGGAGACACGGGACAGGCCCGTGTAGAACGACATCATGACGAGGGTGAACTGGGTCAGAGGGCGCAGCAGGCGAGCTCCATTCCAAGTGAAACGAGACTGCATGTAGAACTGTACAAGAGACAGAATTGTGAGGTGATATAGATAGAACATCTTTTGTATCTAGGGAGGGGAATTTCCTCCTAATACTTTGTATATTTATACACGATACAACAGAATGTGTGTGTGTTGAAAACAACTCAGTTACTCACCACCAGGTAAAGCATGGTGTACATGGAGAATGATGCATGTCCGGAGAAGAAAGACTTCCTGAGAAGAATAGAGGACAATCAACATTCCACCACAGCTCACAGTTTGTACAAATACATAAACTTAGAAGAAACAGACATTTTCAATGATGTGTTTTAAAACCTTTTGTTTAAAAAGATGTTTCTGTACGTTTCCCTCAATTAGTCACAGTACCTGGCCTCCTGAACTTTGCTCTCTGGACCCTGACACTGGTAGTCAGTGATGTAGCCCAGAGAGCAGTTGATGGTGGAGAAGTCCGGCTTGCACACGTCGAGGAAGTGAGGGCGCATGCGGCCCACCGACACTTTGGCAATGTCAGTGAAGGACTGGCTGATGGCGCAGCCGAAGATGAACACGCCCACTTGCTTGTACAGCGCAGATATATAGGGGTTCCCTACAAAGGACTTGGATCCCTCGTTCAGAAAGTAGATCCTGTAGCTCTCCCCAATGATGATCTGAAGGGATGGAAGTGATGGCAACATTGAACGTGAATATCATGAATTAAACACAGTCTAAGTCCCGGTGCTTAATTCCTAAGCATTTAATTCACATCTCCTGAGGGCTCCGTGAAAATGTGCGAGTGCAGAAGAGCCAAAATATTTGATGAGAAATAGGAAAGCATTACTTGGACAGTGGAATGTGTTTGGCTAGCAATGTGTGACACTCATATTTCACATGTAATTTAAGATTCAACCAAGTGTTTTTTGCTCATCATCTGAACCTAATAAAGTTATTCTTCTGAGGTAAAGCTCTTTTCATGCTTTTAGACATCTCCTGTGCTTGCCAGTGCACCAGCACTAAGCTCTTGTGGAAATATACATCAAAGTGTGTAATTCGGTGAGGGTGGACATTTGGGCCTGGGATATAGAGAACTGGGATGGTCAGAGTGGAGAATTTATGTATGTGACTAAATTAACTTTTAAAGATGTTATTTCGATATCTAAAACAGAATTCAGTGATTCCCTCTGAAGTGGTTTGCAAAGGGCTACTTTAGAGTTCAATGTGTTTACCTGTGCCGTTCTACTTCTGAGAGAAAACAGTGAGGCGACGTGGGAGGTAACTCAAACTGTGTAAAGTTTTGCGAAAGTGTGTAAATAAACCACCGTCTAAAACCGACAATTGACGTGTAAGGCGCACTTAGGGGGAGGCGGACAGCCATAACTCAGAACAGCTGCTCCAGCTCAACACGGCCTTCCCAATCCCTTCATCCCCTGTTGTCTTCCAGCAGCTCACAAATGAAAGTGTGGAAGAGGAGTCAGAACGAGAGTGAGGGGGAGTATCAGGGAGAAAGTGGAGCTACGGAGTTCAGAGTAACAGGAGGGGAGGATAGAAAGCTAAAAGAGTTGAGGAGAGGAGGAGAGAGAAAGAGAAAGGTGAGAGGAGGAATGAGGAGTGGAGCGGGAAGGAGCGGGGGCGAGGCACCGCTGGTTCTAATCATCAGAAACGCTGAGCTAGGCGACGTGTCTGATTTTGGTGGCCAGACTCCACCAGGCATGTCGGGGGCACGTTTGTTTTTCACCGCTCCGGCTGCATCTCTGAAAAGACTCCGGTTTCACGCGGGGTTTCTGGCTGTTTTCATGTTAGTATCTCGGCTTCATCAGACATTCTTTTGTGGGGCGCAGAAATAAGTCTCACTCTGGGAACCACTCGATGCAGAGGGGGAGCCCTCGAGGAGATTTAACTCGCTGATACAGTGTGTTGTTTTCCACCATCCAGCCCTTTGGAGCCAGCTCAATAAAGCCCAGCTGCTTTCATGGGAAAGAGGGAATGAGGAGAAAACACATCTGGTTCCCCTTGTGTGAAAGATTTAACTATGTGAATGAATAAATGAACTGGCATTGTAGGATATGGAGCTGTTACACTGAGACCACAAGAGATAATCATGGGTGCATAGATGATTTGAGGATCATGTCAAACGTCTTGTATTTCCACTATCACACCATGGGGGTTTTGTTTCTTCTAAAATAAATCTGCATACATTATAATGGATGTGGCCTCTTTTAAGCTCTGTTCAGTGGGAAACAACGCACTAAATTACCTAATGTTGGCGTTTTCTGGCTCAGAAAACATAAATTCTGTCCAGAACTCTCCCGCATGGAGATGGATTGTTAAGTAACGTTTTGTAAGGGGAAAACGAGATATCTGGCAAAGTCTTCTTGTTTTGGGCCTTGACCACAATTCCACCCCACCAATTACAGTATTTAGCCGAACAACCATTGCATCAACCATAATTACACGGGGCCAGCAGTCCTCATCACCATGAAAACCCCTGTGGCCCCAAGCCCACATAGTACTCGGGCCTCCAGGAGGAGGGCACTATTGTCTTGTGTGTTTTTGGCGTTGCAGTCCAATGGTCAATTCAATTTACAAATTAGATTAAGTCAAGACGGATAGAAACTGAGTGATGGGAAAAAATTAAATGTAGGGAATAACTAAGACTGCTGCAGTAATGTGTTTTACTCCTCTTTTTTGTGTATTAGTTTTTTCTTCCATTTGTGTGGCGATGGGTGGGTTTGGGTGTTGTGTTTTTTGAGTTTTGTTCCACTCATTTAATTGGAATGCAGAGTGGACTTCTAGAAAGGCTATAGGCTATTATTACACCTCTTCACTGGCCACAGCAGCACATGGGAAGCACAACAGAAGATGTGCGTCATTATCTACACTGTATTCTATTTGTGCCGCAGTACTCCTGTGAATTCTTATGTGTTTTAAGAGAGCTCATCAGTACACAGTCATTTACTTCGATGAACAAGTGGGGGAACAAAACACGAAAAAAAAAAGATTTGTGTCCTAGTTATTTGTGTAAAGTTTAACTGAAATGCGTAGTTCTGGGTTCTTTAATAACCTGCTGGTGGTGCGCCACCACACAGCTGCTCTGAGACATTTTTTTCTGTTTGATTGTGACAAGATGTGACATGGTGTCACCTTCACAAAATAAAAAGTCAATGAGTGATGAACTGTTTACCCCTCCGGTGGAGGCGAAACTTAATTTTGCTGTGGTCGGAAAAATGGACGGAGCGGTTTTAAGCTTCAACCTCTGAACAGCGACAAAGGGATAAAACATTTAATTGATAACCGGATGTGTGGATGACGGTTTAGTGGGCAGATCTTAGATGCATCCTCACTGTTTTCTCCAAAGAGATGGCAACAAACTACAGAACACTTTAATTGCTAAAGTGCCTTAATCAACCGAGTCATCTAAAGCCCCTGAGGAGAAAAGCCTTGAACAAATGTTGCTTTTTATCTGGAATGTGCTGAAGCCAAAGAGAGGGACAGATAGCACAGGTATGGGGAGGTGTTTTTTCAGTAATCATGAAGGATAATCTCAGTTTATACCCACAATGAGTCAACAGTCAGAGAAAGCCCTATAATGCAGGTTGCAACAAGGGTATTTCCCTGAACATGAGGGCAGTGGGAAAGCATGTCCTTCAAATATTATAATATACTGTTGGAAATGTTATAATAACAAATAAGAGCCCCAACTGGGCTTTCTGACAAATATTACAATGCACTGAGGATGAGAAAATGATGTGGTCAATGTGTGGTATAAGGTGTCAGTGGGTGCTGCTAGTAATGGTGAAGGTGCTGAAACACAGAGTGATGATGACATTAGTGATCAGAGTGAGGTGACTTACAGAGAGGATGGTGATTAGAATGCCAGCAGCGCTAAGCACACCGTCGCTAATGGTGTCTCCATGTTTGGCCGGGTACATGATGGACTCATCATCGCAGTAAAACCCTCTATGGTAAGGCTGAACAGCACTGGTCTCAATTACCAAGAAAGGCAGGCCGGCTAGTGTGAAGAAGCAGTGAGCGGGTACAGAGAGAAAGAAGGGGGTGGGTGAGGGAGGGAGAGAGAGAGATGGAGGTGCTGGGTTAATGATACGCAAATTACAGAGGTCGCAGGTACAAGCAAGCTGCAACAAGGGAACATCTGGGACAGGCTCAATCCATTCTGTGGTTATTATGTGACTAATTCAAAAATAATGACTCCAGCTTTGTTCAACATTCAGTATCAGAGGGAACTTTTGAGCAGACCCGTGTAAGTGTTAAAAGGGCCATACATGTTGTTTTTCTTCAATGCCATTTTCCAAAGCACACCGGACATTTTTGGACTCTCTTATGGCTGCCATTGGTTTCTATTAATTTCACTACAGAATGACAATGAGCAGAAGACATTTGGAAATAAAGGAACCTAAATGCTACTTTACAGAAAATGATGGCAACAATTTTAAAAGTTGATTTTGTGCCTTATGATTGTATTTTGTGTTATTGCTTAGCAAAAATGACAATTCACTGGTTCCATCTTCTCAAATGAACACGTCACAGGCATTTTCTCTATTTTCGGACATTATGAAGAAAACAATTATTCAATCATTTAAGAAAGATCAAGCATTAACAATCAAGATTAGCAAGTCTTTGGTATTTTTATCTTATAAATTACTTTAACAGTTAATATATTTGCTTGCAGTAGTTAAATAAATGAAAAGCAATGGCTGGCCCAAGGAAATCAATTTGAAAGCTTATGATAATAAACAGTAACTTTGGAAAATAGATGACAGTATTATACATGATTTGCAGCTAATGAGGTACAACACAAAACCACTGAGTGTGAGTCAGAGCCTGTCGAACCAATCATGTCTTTTGAGGTGTCACAAGCAAACCATTGGATGAACTGAGAGTGTCCCGACATATGTTCTCTAGTTATCTTGCAGTACCACAGCAGCACTTACGGAGACCACAGGTATAGTGACGCCCACGGCTGTGAGCATGGTGGTGGACACCGTGCTGCCCTTATGGGTCAGCCCGATGCTGTTGTCATTGCAGAAGAATCCTCTCTGGTAAGGCGGGAAGGGAAATTTGTGCAAAAACACGGCAACAAGCAACACTGTATGGTTGGACACACAGGATCAAAGGTCAGACAGCTCTTTAACTCACAACAGTGGACAGCTACTTCAATAGACATTATCAACAGGAAGAAGAAGAAAAAAATGCACACAAGACAGGACATCTCAGAAATTCATACAAACATTTGAAAATAACTCCCAATAGACATGTATTATGTATATCATCCTGTTTTCAAAACACTGATGCCATCATGAGAAAATGAGCCAAAATAAACAATAAAATGTGTTGGAATTAATGCCAAAATCAAAGCTACATCATTGTTTTAGACTTAAGTGAACCTTTTATGCTTAGAATAGCATCAAGTGATCTCAAACAGGCCGAGTTAGTGCTAAAAGGATTGGATGTGTCATGTTCTTAAGAAAGAGGCTGTTGCTGCTAACTGACAAGCAAAAACAAACAGTATCAGAGCCATCCTTCCTTTCCAGCAGAGGCTTTCAAGTGCTTTTAAAAATGCCCACTTTAAGATGCCCTGGGGGGTGTCTGCGTCTGATCAATTTAGTGTCTTTCACCACTTAAAGTGGCAAAAATATCTTATTTATCTCTTGACAACAAACAAGAGTGGGTGTTACTGAGATGCAAGCCAAAAAGGATAGCTTATTTTCTCCATTTACCAAAGGCTTCAATGAAGGACTTTGAAATTTGAGTGTGGACGTGGTACCCAGGAGAGGCCTCAAATCTGACAGAATTTGGAAAACACTTTCAAATCACTTCAAAGTGGCATTTAACTGATGGCGGAGCTTTCAAGTCACCCTTTGAATAATTCTGTGATCTGCTGATACAAAGGAAAACAAACATCAGCGTTCACTTTCTCACACACTCTCTTCCCCTGACTCAGTCTCAAAAGCTAAAAAGCGGCAGGGTGCAGAGGTCAGTGCTGCGAGCTGCTGACGGCGGGATGGTTGTGGTGAGGGGGGCATGATTTCTCAAGCCAAATGTCAACACCCGCTTTAGTTGCTGAGCCCCTCAGCCCTTTACATCCACATCCACACAGCTGACTTTGGCCTTTGAAGGGGCAGCTGGGTCGAGCTCAGGTTACAGACAGAGTTCTGCCTCCTGATGGGAACTCCAGAAAGCTGGCCTTCCCTCCACATTCAGCAGGATTCACATTATTAACTTTCTAGTTTTCATTCTCCCTCTTCAAACAAACACTTGGAGGGAGCTACAATCAGCTCTGGAGCAAGTCTGGTGCCGAAAGAAAGAGCAGGGTGGTATGTAACTGTAAAAATATACAGTACTTTACAGTACCCTAAATCCCTTCAGTTTGCTTAGCCTGGCCATGAACAGAACCACACAGGACTTCTCAAAACATAAAGAAATTAAAAAAGTATCCACGTCAGACAGTGCTGGATGTAAAACACATCAACCCTGACGCCAGTAAATGCCTCTTCACACATTCTCAGACCTGATACAAAGCACAAGGCCAGAGGCAGAGATTGATATCAAGAGACAGCGAGGTGGCAAATGTGTTGATGAGATAAAGTGGCCACAGCTTTAAAAGGAACCTGCACAGGGCAAGCGCTTCAAACAGCTGGTTAGAAAGAAGAAGAATAACACAATGACAATAAGACATTGTCAGGTCCTGTTTTCCATACACTCAGAGGGGATTTCTTCTCCGCTCAGTCCTCCGACCCCTTCAATCCATCTAAACAGTGCAGCATCAGCACTGAGTGCAGCATGTCAGGGTTTTCCCCTCCTCACCCCTTCCTCCTTTCCCGCTTCTAACAGCCAGGGGGCGAGGAGGAGGAGAGTGTCCTCGTTCGGCCAACAACAACACCAGTCAGCAGGCGTGGGTAGGTCTTTTGCATTAGCTCAACATCAACCCAAAGACAACAAAAACAAACAAGAGGGAAGTTTTCAGTTGCTAATGTCAACATCAAGTGTCTTCTATTCAATTTGGCTCTTGATTGTTAATCAATCAACCGAGGGATTCTAACTGAAAATAAGCAAATCCTGTGACTATGACTTTTTCAGCACACAAAGTAGCCCCATATCAAAATATCGGAGAAAACGTATCATTATGACACAATTTTCAATGCTTGCCCATTTGCCTTTCCCCCAGTTCAGCGCTGGCAACTCCATGTAGCTGCAGTTTGTGGAAACTAGAATTAATGTATAACTCTCACGCTAAATTAAATCCCCACCATATTTTGGAGGCATTCGCCAAAACACCAAGTGTGACTTATTAAAATAAACAGACGCACATTTTCCACTTGCAGGGATCTCTCACTGTCTGGCGTAGAAATGCATACATGTCTGAGGTAGTTGTGGTGTATAGACAGATGCAGTTGTTTTTACTTTACCCCACACAAACTGCCCTCTGTCTGTCTGGCCTGCTGCTAAACTGCAGAAGGGAAACCGTGTCTGTCTGCTTGGGTTAAATAAAAACGCATTTAATTTGAATTGCTAGTGGCTGTAACAGCTGCATCTATTATTCACATTTCTAAAGAAAAGTAGATATTACACACAATACAGTATACACATCTGTTCCCGAAAACACACAAAACAAGAAAAAGGTACATTGGCGAAAAACGATACATTTACCTAAAAACATAAATAAATCATACATAGCAATGTCACATGTAAAGTACAAGCATACATTCATACACATAAATTATCTTGTGTGCATTTTAAAAGGTGAACTAAATTTAAGCATTTCAAACTGCAGATATCATTGTGTACCTCTGTCTTCTAATATCACAACGTGTCCAATAGAAGTCTTCTGTCTTTGTTATGGTTAGTTGTAAAGAGTGACAAATTAAAATGTCTATACTGTTATATTTAAACATTCCTTAAATTGAGACCAATGTCACAGTACTATTATTAACTGTCTGTGATTTAACTTCTTGACTTGAGACTGAAAAACAATCTAAGGGCCCATATTGGCTGTTCTAATTGGGCGTCACTTGTTTATTTCAGGACTTCAAATAAAACGCTTCCAGCTCAATTTACCACTTTAACTCCTTTCCGTGCTCAAAGTTTAACTGAAACTTCAACTCTTGTAAGTACTTTCACTTAATAACCTATTTTAACTTAGTTTTGTACTTGCACTTACTAAACTGAACATGAAAAATAGACAATTGTAGCTGATTAACCAGCGCCTTAATACCTCGTGCTGAATCAGAGTAAAGCACACAAAAAACATTATACTGTAAGACGATTAACTAGAAAACATGAAAGCCACCTGCTACGGCTTAATGTAAACTGAACTTGATCACCTCTTCAAGATTAAAGCGAAATACTAAATAGCGGCCTTCTGCTTTCCTCAGCAATATTTGTCAGGATTTAGCTTTAATCACCACTGAATCAGGGTGAATGTCTCCTTGAGTCTAGTGGACTGACTACTGGAGAGCAGGAGTGATATTTCCCTGAATGCAGTTATACTAAACTGCAATCAGCGTGTGAGAATGGAGGAATGGTGATTACCAGTACGAGCCCTCCATTTCCTCCTTGTGGTTGGTCTCTGTAAACCACATCTTCATCCAGAAAAACACTGCTGGTTTGTTGACACCCTTCTCTGTGGGAAGGTACATACATACAGAGCAAATCATGGGGATTTACCCTCTATAGAGACCAAACTAGACTTATACTAAATATAGTTGGTAGGAAAAAGCTATATGTGGTGTCGACCTTTCATGGGATTGTTTTAACAATAGCTGGCCTGGTGCTTTCCCAATGCACTTTAGTTTTATATTTGGAACACTGCTTTGCTGTTTGCAATCATGTTCTTACACCAACTCTCGAACACATTGGAAATACATGGTTATATCAGAGAAGAAAAACAATGAGTGGAAATAGTGAATGGTCAAAAGTTTTATCCGAAGAACAGGCAAACCTTTTGGGTTCAAACTTTAGTGTAAAAATAATAATTGGCAACCTTAACCCAGTGTCTGCAGCTGATAAACAGAGGACCTGTGCTGAAGAACATGCACACACAAAGGTCTGACCGCTTCACCACTTCCCTTAATTACTGCACAGTACAGATTTTTTTTTTTGTGCCAGATGTTGAGATCAAGGGAATTCCTGCTGGTGTGGAATGTGAGCTATTCTGGAAAATATAATGAGTCAAAGCAGAGGTGCAGTACAGGTGTGGCAGGAGAGACCAAAGCAATATTATTGTATTAGTTTCCCCTGCCAGCAATATTTATTTGAGGGGCGGAGGCTGAAACATCATACTTTCACGAGCTAAGCTAGTGAATCTTAAATATGTCGCTTAGCAGTTACAGCTAAACGTGAGGGAGACAGTTGCTAACGGGGCATCACTTGTTGCTAAGGTAACACAGCTGGTCGAGCTGAAACATGTTGGCCAACAAAAAGGATTTAATGTGATCATAAGCTTTACAACGTTTTAAGTTAGTTTCTTAATAGTTTCACTTACATTTAGCTAATTAACGTAGCTGTCGTTTAGCTAGCTTAACCTACAAGTACAGGATCCGTAGAAACGTTTCTTCTGACGTTAAATAGAATAATCTTCATCCGATACACCGGTTAAGCATCTCACGTTATGGGGAATAGCATATTATTAAGGAAACACACTCATATGGTAGATAAAGACAATTTGAGTAGAGCAAAAAAAAAAGTTGACTGCCGCATCTTGAACACGAGTCCTGCAACTTTCAACGTACATAATAAACTGTTAAAGTACAACGAACCAATATTGAGCGTCAAAAGGCCCAAAGTCCTCTTCGTAACACCCGTCATATAGGTTAGTTACACACAAGTACATGTAGTTTAGTTACATAAACATGGCATCATACGTCGCATTCAGTGGGTCTCTTACCGAGAAACAGGCAGAAGAGGTCCACTCCGACCAGCAGCTTCCTCCGGCTGTGGTCTTTGCCGCTGTTGTTCTGTGAACTCCCGCCGTTCCTCGTCTGCGCTGCCATAGTTTTCTCATATATCAAACAGCGTTGCATTTAAAACGTGTTACGTGGTTAAAAAAAAAAAAAAAGGAATACAAGTCTTCCTACAAGCTACTGCAGTGCGTTTACTGTATGCTATACTATCTACAAGTGGCTGGCGAGTCTACTTGAGTCGTCGTCATGGGAGTCTAAACTAATGCTTTTCAGAAAACGCGCTCTCTCGAAATGTATTCACTAGTTCCTGTCTTAACAATCGCAGCCCGCTTTCTTCTAACTTCTCCTCATCCCTAACTCCTCTTTAGGGCAGTGAGTCCTGTGACAGCCTTCCAAGACCACTCCTCCCGCTCCTCCCCTTTCAATTAATGCCATATGCTCCTTCACACCCTCACCTCTGGGTGCAACTCAGCAGGACCGAGGGGGATTTACAAAGTCAAGTCAGTCGGAGAATGACACATATCCAGTAAAAGGAGCTCAAAGTGTACATATACGTGGTTAAGTCTAGCCCCCTCCCTCTTTTTATTATTATTAGCGTACACTGTTATTTTGGTAAACAGTCTACTCAGTGGAAAACCAACACACGATGTCGTCATACAGGCTTTAAGTATAACATACTGTGCCCCCCCCCCCCCCCGCCATGAAATGAAAACACTAAAAAGTGGAATGAAATTTCAAGCAACAAAATGAAGATGGAGCATGGCTCATATGTGCCATCTTGACAAAGTATCAGGTGAGTGGAGTGCCGATAGGAAGGATTGCACTTACATCGGGAGTGAATGTAGGGCTACAGGAACTACACTTTAGACATTATGATTGTTCCAGTAGTCTGTTATAATCAGGGACAAACTGTTATGAAAAACAAAAATCATAAACAAATATTTATTAGATGTAACACAGAAACAAAAAGGAAAAAAACAAACGCAAAAAACACATTTACAAACAAATCCTTAATTGTAAGCTTTACAAGTGACTAGTGGCTACTTTATGTCATTGCTCTTTGGATTAAGAGCAATGATTAAATGTGTGCTTCATTAACAGTAACAGAGAAAAGTAAAGTGTAGAACACAATGTGATGCATGCACAACAAACTAAACAAAAAAAGAAAGTGAAATAAGAATTAAAGTGGTCACATCAGCAGCGTAAATTCACAATCGTTTTCTCTTCTCCTCTGTACAGGATCAAAAGACATTTTCAACGTCATGGCAAACTGTTCTTAGTGGCAGATATTCTTCATGGTGACGTTACTTGCTTCAGCCAATGTGGTAATCAGAAGGTGTCAGCATATAGCGGCGGGGGAGGAAGGAATCCCAGCTCAGTGAAGTCAGCCTCCTGTTCACTGTCACAAAACATAATGGGACACCATAGTTCAGGAGGAGGATGCCAAACAACCTGAAGTACTGCATGTTCAGTCTACGAGTACTAATATGAATAAAGATCCAACAGAGGAAAGCTTCCCTTGCTGATTAGAAGCAAACATGTCAACACTTACAGGTATGCAGGCTCCTCAACACCACACAAGAAGTCTGGAAAAAGACGAGCAGATACAACTGTCACATTAACTTTGAACTGCAATCTGTCCTGCGCCATGTCCCCGGGGGTAAAAGAGCCAGATAGAGGGTGATAGAAGTCATTTTCCATTACAGGCAAGACGCCAACCTGACTGTCGAGTCTAAAGAGATTTGTAAGTGTCCTCCTCTTAGCTTCACCATTATCAGTGAGAGTGACACAAGTGGTGACAACAGTGGAGTCATGGAAAAAAGAAAAATCAACTCCGTAAACTTACTTGATGGCTCAGCACTTTACATAGGAGACAGTGGATAAGATGAAGAACAACACATGTTATAATCATTAACGTGGTCGTTGATTACAGAGTTTGAATATGACAGCATCAGTAGACATAAGATAACAAAAAGCGTAGTAATGGTTGAAGTCCTGGATAAGAGAATACTGTACTTTGTAGGAGTTTCTCCGTCGCTATCAGGCATGACATCAAATTCATGTTTGCGGTTTTGAAAGAAGATGGCTAGTTTCTGCAGGGCCTCGTGTCTGGTCCTAAATATTGAAGACAAGACACTGTTAGGACTTGTTTGACTCCTAGAACCATTACTTTTCATACTTATCAGTGGCCTAAAGGGGGCGAGGAGCACCTATACAATTATGATCCAATACAGTAATCATGAAATAAATACAACCTTAACCAAGTGAAAGAAGGCCTATCCTGTGCCTGCAGAACAGGGGAATCTTTAACAGGCAAGACTTTAGAGATTTGGGGCTAAACTATATGGAGCAAACAATTTAAGGCAACATACTTTATTAGAGTACTAATGTGTCGACGCCAAGTCACTCTGATGAAGATGCACTTGCCGTTGAAATGTTAGTCCATTTACCATGCAATCAAAAATAATTTTTCACGCAAAATATTTGCTCGTTTGAGTTTCTCAAATGTGCTTAAGGATTCAGACTGTTGGTCGAACAAAACAACCCATTTGAATACCTCATCATAGATTCTGGGAAATAATCATGTTGAATATGTTTTTAATAATCTTTGCAATATTTTACATTTTATGAACGATCAATTGAGAAAATAAATTGGCTGCTCTAGTTTGGTGTGTCCCCTGCTTAGTGTCATCCAATGCATAATCTTTTGCTACTGTAATCACATAGTAGAGGACACCGGGACCAATCCCTAAAATGTCAGGGCTGATGTAAAATGGCTTTAGCTCTCCACTTTATTTTTCTTCTTGCCAATGTTTAATATTCAGTTACTCGTGAAGAAGTATATGCATATACATCACATGTTGCACGCTCACCACCTTAAGAGCTAGATGTAGAAAGATTTATGTACATATGGGTAAGCAAGGGAAACGAGCCAAGGCATCCGTGTTGAATCTTACTGCGTGTGTAGGTCTTCCAGGTTGGCGTCGCTCAGAGTGTGCTCGGCGCTGACATAGCCACATGCTGTCAAATAAGTAGGTGAGGGAGGGGTGGGGACAGTATGACAGAAGAGGGAAGGAGTAAGGAAGCGGCATGGTAGAAGTGCACATCAAAAGGCCTTTTACAGTCTGCCATATGTCAAAGCATAGCATAAAACAACCACAGGCAAAGCTGGCATTTCCCTTTAAGCCAGAAGGCTGAGAGAGGAGGAGGGGGCACCATGCTCTGTTCTCATGTTTTCACTTCAAAAAAGGACCGGCTGTAAAAAGTACTCACACATCTCGGGCAGTGAGGCCGTCGGACAGCTACTACACAGAATGAAGAGAAAGAATAACAATGTTTTACGACAAATTCAAATCACATCTTTTAGAAGAGATGCCTTGTATGTACTCTTATGTGGTCAATGGTTTCCATCATTTTTCCTAGAAACAACACTGATTTGAAAGCAACTTTAAGCCACAGTAAAAAAGGACAGTACTTACTGGCTCTCACTGGAGGGCGAGAGGGTCTCATCTTCACAGGCCCACTCTTCACTGTCATCTGTGACTGTGGAAAAACACATTAGTTTGATTAAGCACAGTGCGCTTGCTGATGATAGATGTTTGGCACGGGAGAGACTCAATCCACCAGCGCACATGGAATACTTTCGATCATAAAACAACACACGGCTGTCAAGCAGATGAAAACTACTTAAGTTATTCAGGCCAAGCATTGCGTCGTGTGAGTTTTTTGGCTCGTATTCAACCTCTGCAACTGTTCTGTCCTACAGTATATTAACCAGTTAACTTAGAAGGCTGCAGTGCTTTTTGAGATGTTGCCGTAGCCGAGTTAGGGTAAGAGGTGACAATGAAACCAGCCTAACAATAGCAAGTTAACCATAGAGCTCAATGTATTTGTGGAGAGGCTACTGGCACTTACAGCTGCTCGTTAGTACAGGGTGGCTGGAGGATCTGCAAAACAAAGAAAACCGTTATGAACGAGTGACCATGACGCGCACACAGGATAAAGAAAAAAATATTTCGGTATGATTTTTTCCATTAATGAGAAAACAAAAACATTTCGTCAGTGAGCTACCCAGTACCTGCTCCCAATGCTGATGGTATCGCCCTCCAGGTTGCCTCCTCTTCCAGCTGCTTGGGCCTTCTTGCCAAGTTCCAGCATCTCTTTGATATTTAGTTCTACGTTCATCACTGAAATATAGCCGTCTGCAATACCCAGGACAGAGCAGTTACTGAAAACACTGAGAAACTGTGGTGTAAATGTGAAAAAACAAATTACTTCCGTTAACAAGTCCCATTGCTTCTACAGTATGTGAGGAGATGTTGTTCTTGAGCTTGTTTGTAGTTCAACATGCATATAGTTCAATATACTTTTGTAAGTCCACAAATGCTTTGGTTCTTAAAGTTTAGGTCAACTCTTGTGACACAACCTGGCATCAACACCAATAAAACTAAACTCACACTTGTGGTTGGCATCTCGGGCCAACCATTTGCCTTTGGGGCAGCTGGTGGTGCGAATGATGCTGACCGTGTCCCCGCTCGTCACTGGCAGGTCATTCTTGCGAACCTTGCTAGCCACCGTCACCTTGGCGTGGTACATGGCCTCCTCGTCGCCCGTCACCTAGAGAGTCAGATTGCAGTAATGAGAGGCCGATTGATTTCGGAGCAGCGAAGCAAGGCAAGTTTATTTGTATAGCACGTTTCAACAACAAGGCGATTCAAAGTGCTCCACATAAAACCATTAAAAGCATCAAAACATAATGCAGAGAAAAACAAAAACAGGATTTAAAAACAGTTAAGAAAACATTAAAACAGTCAAAAAACTAAATACAAAATTAATAAAAGTTGCAATGCATTTGTTTGCTGCTTTAAAACCTAAAAGACAAATGAGAATTAGAGGCCTTTTAAAAGCAGACAGCCCAACTTACTTTGAACTTCTTTTTCATTTCATTTTCCTTCTTCTCCTTTTCTTTTTGCTCTTTTTTCTCCTTCTCCAGTCGGTGTTTTTCTCTCTTCTTATGTTCTTTAAGGTCAGCATTGTATGGGCTTTGGCGTTCTTTACTAAAAACAAGTCAGACTGTTAAGTGGCAAAAACTAATTATTTTCCATAAAGATTACATGAACCACATGTTAGTAAAATAAAAAGAACTGAATAAGAAATAACAAAACCTATTTTCAATGTTAAAACAACAAAACAAGTGTTTCTTCAGCTGCGGGAGAAGTCCAACATACCTGTGGACGTGATTATGGGCCCAATGACCGTGTTCTCCTGATACACTGCCCCTGCAGTTGGATTACCACAGTAAAAGAAAATCAATGGCTGCCTTCCATCTGACAAAGACCAAAGTCATTAATAAAACGGATGACTTTTATGTTTGAAAAAAAAGAAAAAGACATACCACGGATTCCGTGGCCATATGTGAAGAGACACCTCCTCCTTCTTCAAATAAACAGATGATTTTTAATGGACCAAAGATGATTAGACAGAACAAAGCACATTACATTGTTTCAACATTGCATACCATAAACCTAACTGTTCTCTTATAGCATACTCACTAAGATGATTATACACAATTAAAAGAAAAAAGATTTACCATAGGTTTGTTTTCAGCATATGGATCTGTAAAGACGGTAATCAAGGAAGTTAAACAGGGAAAACAAAACTCTCTTAAAGATATTTGTCAAGAAGATCAATGTATTGAGTAAACATTCTTACTCTTCAGACCACCTCTTCGCTGACGAGAGTTCTGGCCAAAGATTAATTTGTTGATATTTTCGACATCCTCATACACATTGTCGCACGCTTCGTAGTAACTGTCCTGTTCAGATACACTAGAGGGGAGCAGACAATCAAATTGTACAAACAGTCAACGCACTTTTTTTTTTCCATCAAAGTGCGATTGCACTTACGCCAAACCTCACCTTGGATGTAATTGAATCCCATCATTCAATGCTGCGTGACTAACACTGTCCGTTTCCTGTGCAGCAGAGTGAGACTCAGCATCTCCCAGATCAGTCTCATCAGCTTGAGTGTTAGAGAGAGGATCTGTGATCACCTCCTCACTCTGAGACCATTGCTCTGGGAAAGCTGAGAAGTGTATTGGTTCAGGGAAGCTGGCTGGATCGAGGGGTATTATGTTTTGACTGCCAAGGTTCAGATCTTGGATGCCGGTTCTCATAAGGGGCTCTAAAGGATCACACACCAAGAAGTCAGGTTGTGGATCCTCAAAACCGATGAGCCCGCAGTCACCTCGTACAGGAAAGTCAGTGCTGACTAAGTCAAAGGTCTCCAGTGCTAGCTGACCAATGTCAACAGCTTCTCCCTCGGCTGTTTCCATCTCTGAAATCTCAAAGTCTGGAAACTCTGGATCGTCTAGTCCTGAGTGGGAGACGGATGGATGCTCAGCCTCTGGCTCTTCACTTGGTGCTTGGCTAAGACCTGGTGACACCTCTAAAATAAGAAACCAACATCAGCACTTGAACAGATGTTCAACCTAACCACAAATAAGTATAATGAAAACTGCAGTACGTGTAATACACATTGAGCGATGTCCAAGTAAAATACAACTTCAACTCCAAGAGGCGGGGGGGCACAAAAGTAAATGGAAAACAAAAAGCAAGATATTAAAGTAAGTTAATATACCGTTAAGTGTGGGTTGGAGGTAACAGCCAAGATCTACTGATGGAGGTCTGTGGGGCTTTGGTGGCAATAGCCCCAGTGACCTCAAGTCAGGTAGAGGCCTCTTTCGAGGAGCAGAGGATGAATGAGGTTCACCAGTCCTGACAGAGGGAAGAGATTTATCCCAGCTAAACGGCTTGTCCAGCACAGCCCCTAGTCATTGGAAAAGACAATAAAGCAAATGCATTAGAAGAATAAAGTCTGATGTGAAGAAAAAAAAAAGAAAAAAAAGTGTATCACTGAATATGACTTACTGCGTGCAGAGTGGTTTACTTTGCAGAAAGGCCGTGCCGATAGACAAGCCATGTGTGGAAGACAGACTGCTGAGGGTCTGGGTAGCTTGGGTTCAACAAGGTTCTTTTGCGGCAAAGGGAACCCCTTGTCTCTTGAGATGTAGTCAGGAGAACGCACGCTCTTAGGTTTGGCAGAGATCAACATCTGCCTGCGTGAAAACTTCTTCTTGGCTCTCTCCAAGGTGCTAATAAATTTGTTGTTGGAATCAACACTTGTCTCTGCAAGAGGAGGGGTGATTGGGATATTATGGCTATGGAGGGAGACCTCAGAAGTTGATTGGTCACTTTGAAATGAAACCCCATCTTCTGTGGTTTGCTTTTCCCCCGAGAGTAACGCACCAGGCAGTCTGGTGGTCAAATCAGCATACGTAGGCTCCTCTCCATTTTCTGCGCTGCCCTTTGATGCTTTGGCTGACTTGAAAGGAAGCAGCAAACCTTTCTTCTTGATTTTAGTGTGTGGCAGGACTTCTTTCCCTGGCTCTGGATCCAGTTTGTGCTCCTTGTTGGCTGGCGGCGGCGTCTTTTTCTCTTTTACAGGAAGGACAGGAAGCACAGGAAGCACCAGAGGCATGTGTCTGTCTTTGAGGGACTGCCTTGTTGTGCTGTATCCATTAGCCGGCTGAGATGGGGGGGAGGTCTGCTGAGGTTGTGGTGGAAAGGAAATTGGTCGCTTACCTCCAGATGCCCGCAGCCCATCGCTGAAGATGACCCGGGGAACCACTGGTGTCTCGTTTTCTACAGCAATATTAATACCGCTGACCACGGAGCTGCTGTGACCGCCAGGAGGAAGAAGGTGTTTCGGTTTCTCGGAAACAGCTGGTCGACTGGTTTTGGATCGAGCTAAGAGGGCCTCTTCCTGAAACTTGGCCCTCAGAGCTTTGAAGTTGCTCTGTCCCACAATTAAAGAAACAAATAATAAAATCAGGAATCATTAGATTAATAGAAATTCTATTACTTTCATAGACAATTTACTTGATGGTTGATTTCAGGAGACAGACCCCAATGCTGACAACATAATTTAGGGGTTGGTTTACCAAAATTATAAAAAGTATTTTCTCACTCATGCCTTGTCTCCAGTGGTAACCAGTTATGCTGATTGTTTTGCATTGGAGGTGAATGGAATTTGTCTTCAGAGAACAGCTTCAACAATAAGTTGTTCTATTGATGTCGATAATCAATTTGAGCCATTTTGAGTTGCAGTATATTTGCTGGTTTCCTTCGTCTTCTATGATTGTAAACTGAATATGTTTGGAGTTTGAACCGTTGGGTGGACAAAACAAGTGAAGGCAGCGTGGGCTTTTGGGAAATATAATGGGTATTTTTACCAGTTTTCTGCATTTTATAAACAAAACGATTAACTTATTAAACAAGAAAATATACAGATTAATAAACTACGAGAATAAGTGTTAGTCCACAGCACACCCATTTGACTCTTACTATTTAGGTCTAAGGGTTATCCAGAAGAACGGTTAGTGTTTTTCACAACAGCAACTTAATTTGTTTATGATATGTAATTTTTCAATGCTGTGTGCCACACAAAATAAATTAAATTGGCAGCTACCCCAGAGATGTCTAAACTATCTGCATGACTAGCATGATAGGTAACTAGACGAGAACGTGTTTTGTAGTTTGCATAAAGTGTACCTGCAATGTAGCTGCTATAGTATATTACACATGGGGTAACAGCTAGCAAAAGGCACGGTCATAAGGCTAACATTACCTCCACGTAGCTATCGGTACGCAAGCTAAAGTTATTCACAACAAAATCTTTAAAAGTTACCTCTTCCATTGTCGCTCGTTTTGTTCATCACTGTTCAGCTTTGTACATTTGGGAAGCGGCCTTAACTGTGTGGACGCTGCTGGTTGCGTTGATACATTTAGACTGTTAATGCTAAAACAAACAATTTGAATGCTCCGCCGTGAGACGCAAAAAAAGACGCACCTGCGTGCTCCGCGTGACCTCATGACGTGCGCGTTCATGACGCGTAATTGTCAAATCAGAAGCGCCGGAAGCCAGTTGTGTATGTGGATAGGTATTCGTGTTATTGCTATAATAATAATAATAAGGGTATTAATAATAATAATAATAATAATAATAATAATAATAATAATAATAATAGGGATAATAAAATGGATCACCTTAGTGTAGATATTGTAAGTAGGGAATGTTTGTGTTTCAGTTCAGTTTGAGGTGTTTGATGTACTTTTACTGCTGGAGTGTTTGCAGGGGGAAGATGAGAAATAGGGTTATAGATCATTAAAAAACTTTCCAAACTGTTGTAAGAGCATATGTTTACTCTTGATCAATCATTCACAGTAGTTGGTCAAGACTGCAGTGGTAGAAGTCACAACACAACGGTTGTTTTGTGATGTGGCATTTTAATCCTAAGGACTAGCTACTCATTTGTCATTATGGAGACGTTTATTAATTTAATTCTGACTTCATGCACACTGCTTCTGTCTGTGAACTTTAACCCACTTGTGGATGCATACAGGAGCCCATGGACAACTGATTACAGGTGCAGTACTCCTCGCTTCAATAGCTCTTAGATACACTTGATAACATTTAATGATAATGATAATGATGATAATGTACGTTTCCGGGTGCCAGTTGGGCTGGGATGAGGAGGGCCAGAGCTGTAAACAGGCCGATGCCCGTCAACTGTAAGCTGGGGACATGGTCATCTTGGACACCCTGTAACTCCTGCACAGACCAAAAGGTAATAGTGTTTTTTCTCAAGAAATTCCATGAGTTTAAAGATGATGAAAGAAAACTATGATTTCTAGAACTAGAACTCTCTCCAAAATCTCAACAATTGTATAAGGGAATAGACTTATTGGTTGATATAAAGAGCCAACTCATTATTAATGTCTTAGGTCCGTTTCCGATACATGGAGAAGCCGTCACAGTTCGGCGGCACCGAGTGCATTGAGTCGCTGTGGGAGAAGCTGGCATGTCCGACAGTAACAACACAGTGTGTGGTGACAGATTTCTGTGGAGAGAGCTTCACCTGCAAAGAAACAGGCAAGTCCCACCAACGACCGTTCACACAGCACATTCTCTTAAAGCTGAGGTTGTTTTGTCTGTGCATCTGCAGTATACAATCTGTCTCTCTGTCTACAGGGCGCTGCATCAGCCAGTCCCTTCACTGTAATGGTGAGTCAGAATGTGAAGATTCTTCTGACGAAGAGGGCTGTGAAGACGTCACCCAGAGAGATGACAAGTGTTTCACCTTACTGACGATCCCTGGTGCTGAACGTGGTACTCAGGGGTAAATACAGCTTTTAAAAGCAATGCAATTTAATTGCCAGGACAGTTGTAACTAAATATTTCCATATGTCATCAACACACCAAACTATCGCTATGCTTTGCCTAGCAAATTGCTTTGAAACATCAGAAATATATACAAATCACACCATTATTTTTTTGCTTTACATTTAATCTTAATACCTTTACTTAATTTGAATTGTTTTACTTTGCCTAGCTACAACGTCTTGACTGGAGACTTTGTGGATCAAGTGCTTGACCCAAATTATTTTGGAGGAAAATGTGAATATGTCTACAATGGTGAATGGAGGAAATTCATCTATGACGCATTCTGTGAGAACCTGCACTACAATGACGATGAGAAGAACTACAGGAAACCGCACAACTACCATACCTACCATTTTGTGGTATTGTCATGCTGTTACTTATTTATTTGTGTAATTTAATAAATGGGCTGTTCATTTTTGACATTTTGACCTGCTAAAACCTGTTACAGGCTCAAGCTACGTCAGAGGGCTCGCATGAATACTATGAAGATATGGTGGGCCTGCTGAAAGCCAGGAAAACGATGAGATCTTCCAACCGCGGTGTCACAGTGGGGATCTATTATGTGGAAGTGGGACTGAGTGCAAGTGATGAATCAGAGTTTCTCAAGAACATAACGCAATATAACAGCCAGGTATAATTTATTGATCCAAAGAACAAAACTCTCTTACTACATGATAACAAGTGCAATTTGTTTTAAATATATAATTATTAATTGTTTGAGGTCAGGTTTTTTTTAAATTATATTTAATTATATTTTTTTTCTAAAGCAATAGTTTGGCATTTTGGAAAATATGCTTGTTTGCCTTCTTGCCAAGAGTTAAACAAGAAGATTGAAACCACTCTCATGACGATTACTGTGTTTATAAAGCTACAGCCAGCAGTCGGTCGGCATAGCGTATACCATAAAGACTAAACAAAGGGAAACAGCAAGCCTGGCTCGGCCCAAAGGTAAAGTCTGCCTACCAGCATCTTTTTTGTACAGACTGAACCAACCAGATGTATTTTACTAGGTTATTAGGAAACCATTAGATAGGCAATTTTTTCCCTCTGGACAGAGCCAGAAACCAATTTTCATAGAGGCCAAACCGTGTAATAAAAACTCCTGGGTCCGTCACGTAATGCCATGGGACCCAAAACAACTTTTTACCCATAGATTTACATTGGGAAAGAAACATCTGTAAATCAGACAATCTTTTTTTTTTACTTCCCAGTATGAACACATAAATAACCCTTATTAAAATAACTAGCAGGCCCCACCTTCAACGCAGTATCTTCTAATTTAGATTACGGTTAAACAGTAAAATGAGGGTGAGCAAATATGAATATTATCCCCAATTATGAACTCCTTGAAATAATGTTTATGTTTGGGTGTCTGTGGCCAAAATAAAGGGCATTGTTTCGGGTACAAATTACATTTTTATTCAATTTTTATATAACTATTTTCATTATTATTATTTCTACTTCTGAAAAAAAAAAAAGACCTGTCTTTTTACCCTCAGGAACTGGGGTTCGTCAGGCTGTGGTCCAAAGTGCAGACAGCCCACTTCAAAATGAGAAGTAATGAGTTGATGCTTCATGAAGATTTCTACATTTCACTCATGGATCTGCCAGAGCAGTATGATTTTGGGATGTACTCCCGCTTCCTCAACACATTTGGCACCCACTATGTCACAGAGGGAACAATGGGAGGAACCCTTGAATATATTGTGGTTGTCAACAAAACGGCTATGACAGAATCAAGTATGTGGGATTTCCAGTTTG
The DNA here is from genome assembly GCA_038501785.1 of Myoxocephalus aenaeus. NCBI lineage: Eukaryota > Metazoa > Chordata > Actinopteri > Perciformes > Cottidae > Myoxocephalus > Myoxocephalus aenaeus. The sequence continues at coordinate 3,367,644 of JBAMJR010000162.1, forward strand.
TTGATCAATGTCATCTGATAGGAAATGTAATGTAAAGTAACCTTTGTTCACTTCTCTTCCATAACGCTCACAGAGATTGACGGTAAACAAGCTGGTAGATGCTTTGGTACTTCTATTGGTTTGAGCTATCCCGTCGCCAGCGAAGTAACAGCACAGCTCAAAGTGGGTGTGAGCCCGTGCAAAAAAAAAGGATCGTTTAGTCAAGGTGAGACATTGACTTTGAGCTGATTAGCTTTATTTGTAACTATTTCTTATTTCCATTCACCTGACAAGTGATTTGTAGTAATGTGTTATCAGAGTTTGTAATATATTCTTTCATTTTAAATGTAGCCAAGGACTCTGATTCATCTGTGATTGAGGACATTGTTACTCTAGTGAAGGGGGGAGTCACACACAGTAGCAGTGGCCTGTTGGTTATCAGGGACCCTGAGACCTATAGGAACTGGGGAGCGTCCCTCAAATACAACCCGACACTCATCGAATATGAGGTGACTTATTGTAGAATTGTTTGACACAACATCCTCTTAAACAGAATAATAAAAAAAAGCACAAGTTGATAGTTCATTTCTTGATTTTTTACCTGCTTTTGTGAATTTGCTGGTGTGGCCATTTGCTTTTTATCAACTTTTGTCCTCTTCCTGTCTCTGTCCTACCTCCCTCGTGACATAGACCATGCCAATTTATGAGCTAGTGCGCCTCAGCACAGCCGCTGACCATGTAGGTGCACGACTGGCCAACTTGGAGAGGGCCTGGGATGAGTATCAGCAGCAGTTCGACTCCTGTCGCTGCGCCCCCTGCAGGCACAACGGCATCCCTGTCCTAATGGGGACTTCCTGTAAATGCATCTGCAAGTCAAACAGCTACTATGGAGAGGCCTGTGAAGAGACTCTCAGAGGAGGTGAGACTTTTGTCATGAGTAAAGGCAGCGTAGGTAAACACATTATATACATAAAATACTGCTCTTTCTTCCTGTTTCAAGCCTTTATGCTAAGCTAAGCTAACCATCTCCTGTCTAAAGCCTCAAATCTTTTTTTTCAAGAACGGTCTCTTTGTAATAATTCATAATGTTGCAGGCGATCTAATGCATACAGCTGTGTGAGAAATGTTAAAACCCCCTTATTTTTTCCTGGACAGATACCAGGACAGATGGGTCATGGTCTTGCTGGGGGGCTTGGTCACTCTGTGCATCAAGTAGGAAGACTCGGACAAGAACCTGTGATAATCCGGCTCCTGATGGCGGTGGAACAACCTGCCTGGGTTCCACCTCTCAGACTCAACGCTGTTAAAGTCACTTCGGTTCCAGGGTGAAAATGCTGTTGAGCACTAAGTGAGCACAACTGAGAAACTGCTCTTCCACTATCCTTTTAATGGCCGAGCTCAAAATAAAATGTATGCCATCTTCAGGACACACAACACACTGTATATCAAGGTAGTAATACATGTGTAAAGCAGACTTTACTAACTGTGTTTTTCTGTCTGAAGAGTAAAACTGTAGATGCTTTGTATGAGATTTCTTAAATCTCCTTGAATGTGAAGATTTGATTTGGGTAACAGAAGCTGAATCCAGGTCAGTGCTTCAGGCAGGTCTAGTTAGGAAAGCTAGTCAGGTCAAGTCCGTTTTTGCTTCATTATGTCACACGAGAAGTCTAAAGACAAACAAAGACACCACAGACCAAACTTTTTCTAAGAGGGTTTTATGAATCTTTATGTCAAGGCTGACAACGATTGAGCAGATATTAAACACATTCAGTAGGCTCTTGCTGCAGTCCTCTGCATGCTAGGCCTCCTTCGCTGGGTGCTGGGTTGTTACACTGTCGACTCCTCGTCTTTGTTCTTCCACTGCAGGATGACCATGCACCCCAGCAGCTCCAGCTGCCGTCAATGGTTATATCTGTCAGAAGTGTCAGAGTCAGTTCTCATATTATTGTCTATTTCTCTGTATGTGTTTGTGCAATGAAAGAAAAAACATGTTAAGTTGTATGCACTTTTTTTTGTTTTGGGATTTTTAGAGTTTACCTTTCCGTCTATTAGTGATCTCACAGCCCCGTCCAGTGTAGCCAATAGGACACACACAGTCACACCTGGTGCCTTTTGAGGGAGATGAAGATATTTCATTATCACTATCATTACCACCACTGTAAAAATCATCAAAGTAACTTTGTGCACTATTACATTGTGTTTGGGGACCAAATCTAAAAAGAAAATGCCAGAGGCAAACTCTGTTGGTGTTACTGGCTTCCTTGCCATCTGTTTAGGGGGTGATGATGGGCACTAAACCTTAAGCTTTGGCACAAAGGGTGAGTGAAAACAAAACAAAAGCTCAGGAAACAATGAACGATATAAAAACATTCAAGCTTTCAGTCAACTAAATGAAATAGATCAAATAAATGAAATACATTCGTCATGAACACCAAAAAATTATATCCTTTGAGGTACCTCTCAAAACGGCCACTCCATTGTTGAGGCATGGAGCACATCGACACGCACTAGCCTCTGCCAGGTACTCTGACAGCGCTCTCTTTAGGTTTCTTTTCAAGGTGGCAACGTGGGAGAAGTCTCTGGAGATCAACAGCTCATACAGCGGCCGTGTCTAATGAGAAACAAATGTCACTGCTAAACCATTTTTGTACTGGCAAAATCAAATTCTCTTTTGATAGAGACAACTGAATCTTGAGCCTATTTGTATTTGGCACAGTTGCTGTTTGTTCTCAAATTTGCTATTAATCAGCCAAGCTGTACTGGCATGTTTGTAATTGTACCAACACTGTCCAACTCTTGTAAATGTTTCTGCATCAATAAGTCAGATCATATTCCAGTAGTATTACTGCTGCAAATTATAAGAAATATAATAGAAGCTGAAAAAGAGATATTCATTATGTTAATGTGACAAGATATTGTGGGAGACAGGAAACACACAGATAAGAGAGAATTGTGAATAGGATTATGGCAGGTATTATGAATGAAAGCAGAAATAGACCAGAAAAGTGAGAAAAAAGAGAGAAGCAAAGCATGGGATTATGCGAAAGACGGAGGAACTCACTGTTGTGCGAATGAAGTCAGGGTTAAAACGCACGCCTTCGCCCCAGAGCCCCATCAGCTGCGGGGTGGGGAGCTTTTTAGACACCAAAGCAGTGATGGACTCACTACTCCCGCCCCTTACTACAGCCACAAAGTCCTCCACTATGCTGCCAGTCACTGTGTCCTCTGGGGAGAAACCACATTACTTCAGAGTTTTAGCATCAGAGTCTGATGTTAAACAGAACATATTGGCAGGCAATTTGGTAAAACATGTAACCTCACCTCCCATCTCATTCAGCATTCCATTACAGGATCCACCCTGAAACCCAGCCGACACATACACACCGTATATGTTGGCCCCGACCTTAAGGCCTGACTGCGTACAGCGTTTAACGTCGTCCAAAGAATAAACTAGAATCAAAAAGCCAGGGAGTCAGAGAGTGGTTACTGCCTTTCAAAATCATATTATAATTCAAGAAATTGAGCCACGAGGGTCAATGACGTCACTGCCATTGCCAAACCCCATTATCTGATCATAGTAATTAGCTTTATGCATTCTTGCAACGTGCAGTAAATTAAGAAACTGAGCAATTAAACCAAACTTAATTAGACTTGAGACCCCCGTGACTCCGGTTCGGCAGCAGCTAATATGTATTACCTGTCTTCTCGAGCTTCTCCTTGTTCAGGATGATGGTGTACTCATAGTCTCCTCCGAGGGCTGCCTCTGTTATGTAGTGGGTGCCGTAGTCCCTGAAGATCTGTCTGTATTCCCCATAAACATAAGACTGTGGCAAAGAGCGCAGGCGCTGCAGGAACTCAGGGTGAAGCATCAAATCATCGGACTTCAACATGTACTGGGCCAACTCCAGTTCTGCTTTGGCCCTCACAAAGACGTCAGTCTGAGAGGAGAATCAGTAGGAGGCAGGTGATGAATAATTCACTGTTTTCAGGTTAAGATGGCAGGTATTTTGAATAATTGTCGGTTTGTATGAATCATGAATCCATCTGTTTTGTTTTTGAGAAATCAGTAGGTTGTAAAGAGGTCAGGAGAAAAGATATCTCACCTTACTAGAAGCACGGCGAATCTTCTGTTCGGCTTTGGTTTGTTTGGCGTTATTGTAGTTATAGCCAAATTCAACTATGCCTGGAATGGCAAAGCCAAAGGAAACAGTGGTTTGGGTTGAACGCTCCTTTATGGTGTGTTCCTTGTAGTCAGAGTATGACTCAAAAGACTGCAGGGTAAAATCATATGAGCCTTTTGTCTGTAAATACACGAGAAGCAGAATTTCCTTTTTAATATGTAATAAGCAGGACCGTATTAATAAGCAATTCATTTACTGTGAACACGGAATAACAGATTAAAGAATGAGAATTATCAACTCCAACTCAATGCTCATTATAGACCTGCAGAGTGTACTGTTGCAAATTGTAAGGCTTCCTGAATCTGACATCCTCAATGTAGTGTGGCAAGCAGCTGCCAGCGTAGTATCTGTTATCAAGCACCACTCCCTCCAGGTTACTGTTCAAAATGTTGATTCTGAAAGGTAAGTAACAACAACAGCATTAACAGCGAGCAGATTGATTTGAAAAGAGCAACATGTTCATGTATCTAAGTCCTCAAAAATAACTGGGACTCACATTGCAGCCTAATTGGAATGTGACTGACCCTTTGGCAAGGTTTTCGATTCCCCAATACTCTTCGGCCGCCTGCCTGCAGGGCTTGGGAACGTTCTTACAGCCGGCTTCATCCGACATGTCCCCACAGTCATCCTCCCCACTACACTGCAGAGGTTCGGGAATACAGCGTCCTGAAGGAGAGGAAAGAGGTGGATGGCATTTAGTAATGGTTTCCGAAACATGATACAATCAATGATACTCTAATGAACAGTTAAACAGACTCTTCATCTGCACTATCTGCACTTTTTTGTTGTTTTACTACTGTCTTTAATGTCCTTTTAATATTTTTTACTACTGTCTTTAATGTCCTTTTTATATTTTTTATATTTATCTTGTATATTGTGTGTGAAAAAAGTACGAAGAGCAAGTGAAACCGGAGTCAAATTCCATGTATGTGCAAATTTACATGGCCATTAAAGCTGATTCTGATTCTGATTCTGATTCAATAGTTTGACATTTTGGAAATATGCTATGAAGAGATCGAGCTTGGCAAGCAGCCAATTGGCTTGGCTTAGCAAAACTTCTAAAGGCAGTGGGGGGAAATGGAGCAAGTATAAGGGCCTGGATGTAGGAGATACCTGTTTGGGTGCAGAGGAATCCCTCACACAAAGGAACATTGTCACATGTGTAGCGGGCTGAAACATCACAGGCCTCCACCTCCCTGCCATGAAAATTGCACGGCTGCCCTCCAAACTGGGATGGCTGGTCCAGTTTAGCATAGCGATACTGGGTGGTTGAGCGAGAGAAACACATAAACGGTCAGAGAAACACAGAGGAAGGCTCGCCACTACCCAATAAAGGTGGTGGAAACTGCTCCAGGGAACTATAACAGCCGAAATCCCATTAGACGGCTGTTTTCACTTTGTCATGTCAAGGTTATTAATCCCCCCTCCTTGTAAAGTGGATGAGATAGAGCACTGAAGTACATCAGCTGAGACCTTTGCCAGCAGTGGAGATGACAGAAAAACAGCACTCAAGGGTCAACATGTTGAATGCCTCAGTCTTTCAATCCTAACACTGAATCTAATCCTACTGTATCAAAATATTATCTAATTTATGATAACATAAATGAATTACAATGGGCTGGATCAATTTATCTGGCCAGAAGTGGAAGGGTATATTAGACATATATGTTTACTTCACTGTAGTACAGAAAGCCGGTACTTTTCTTCTCTATATTTATTTGATTTATTTGCCCGATTGTTCAATTTAACAGTGAAAGGAAAAGTTGGACATTTTGGGAGCTACACTTATTTGCCTTAATGCCAAGAGTGAGAGGAGAAGATTGCTAACACTCAGCTGCGCTAAAGCTAGCTAATCAGCTGGCTAGCTTAGCACTAATAATTGGAAATAGGGGAAACAGCTAGTGTGGCTCTGTAAGGTAACAAAACACAGACTGATTCTTGGTCAGGATCAGCTACGAGGAAACCAACGGAGACTCGAGGAAGTTACTTGACTCCAACATTAAATATGGTGTTTTGTTATTTTTACAATTTGGGATTGGATTGATTAAAACAATCAACATACAACGTGTTAATAAATGTGTTGGTAGACGCATGTTACTTTTGGGCAGAGCCAGGCCAGCTTTCCCCCTCTGTATCTAGTCTCTATGCTAAACTAAATTAGCTAGCCGCAGCTTTACATTCACCGAAATGGGAGCGTGGTACCAATTTGCTCCAAACGCTCAGCAAGGAAGCGTACTTCCGAAAATGTTTTTCTAGCAATCACTGGCTAAGCTGTGTGGCGATCAGCTGACTAGTGACATCCAATCATATGCAGGTGTACACTTCTCGCTACGACTCAGCTGATACGCCATGCTCACATCATTTGCTTGATGGTATTTTTGGTATTACTAAATTAAAGCTGGGGTCGGCAACGTTGGAGGTACCATCAAAAGTAAGCTACATTTTATTTTACAAGTATCCACCAGAAAGATTTGCTCTATCTGTTGGAGTACGAGTTCATGACGAGGAGAGAGGAGCACAGTGCCAGCTGTATCTGACTGCCTCATGTTTCATTCACATGTAAGGAAACACCTAACATGAGCAGTGACGTGTGAGCAGGCAAGGTGTGGAGGCGAGATTATTGGACAGGCTTATTACAGTCCTGCGACAACAACAGATACTGTTTTTTTTCTTTCAGATTTTTGATTTTTGATTTATTGATTGCTTTCGGGATGTAATAATACATTGCCTACCTCAGCTTTAACTTAACTTAGCCTATGTGTTAAACCTTTTCTGACAAATTTAACTGTATAACAATATTATTTTTTTCAGATTATTGTGGCCACCTGATGGGCCAACAAACGCATGCATTGCAGCTGTAATGTTCCCCAGAGCCCACGATCACCTGTCTGGTATCGTCATACTTACTCTTTTTTTCTGACAGGTGTCACAGCGTGACCATGAGCTCCACTCTGATAAAACACAGTCCACTGGATGAACTACCACCTGATCGCCCACTGAGCGAGTGTCACGAACACGCGGCTCTTCATTGTCCGCTGTTGTGACGGCAACTTTACTGTGACACATAGATGAAAATCAAAGAAAAACGAAGTGACATTTATTTACTGACAGATATTTTTAACGGACGTTTTAGTTTCTCAAAAACAAATGGCTGTAAGATTGGCTTCTGATAGAACTACATATAATCAGAGATAAGACAGTATTTAGTGCGGACTTCAAAGTGAAATAAATCACTTTTAATCTCACACTGAAAAACATTATTAATACTATGTTGGAGGATAGGAATCAGTATGTCTTTGACAGCAATTAGGTGATATGAACTGCAATGGAAATTAGCATTAAAACATAGACGGTCTATTACTAAACAGACAAATAAAACTCCTACCTTAGCAGTATCAAAGAAACATAGAGTAGACCGCACTGCACACTGACTGCACTCATCCGTATCACCACAGGAAGCATAGTTGTGTGTTATGCCTGACCGTGAACGAGGAGACGGCACTGCTCAGCTCTCTATGTAAACACAAACTGATCAATACTGGCCTGCACATGAACTCAGTGCTGCTATAGACTCAGAGGTGGAGCTGAATACACAAGACTGCGGGCCTCATTGCCACTAAACAAGGTGTTGTGGGATTAGGTCTTGTGTCAGTGTGTAATGAACACACAGGTATGACATCAGGTTTCTAGTGAAGCAGGTGTGAATCTATAGACACGCTTAATCCAGGAGCTCTGGACGTATTCACAGTTATTTTAAACTTCATTGGTTTTAATCCAGAGGAGTGGGATGAAACAGGAAACATATCTTTGTATATATACAAAAAAATAATATATATATATATATATATATATATATATATATATATATATATATATGAAAGTGGAGGAAAATTACGGCTTTCAAAAAAAAGTAAAATCCTGTTATAGAGTTAAATCAATCGAGTCATGTTTGTGTACTTTTGACCTTTAAACTTGGTTCACCTTCACTGATTTTGGATTTTACAGAATGACACAATCAATGGACTCCACTGATGTTTACTGACTCTGTGAAAAGCAACATAAATACTAACCAAGTAACTGGCACACATACTGCTACTACTGAAATTACTCATAAAAAACAGATGGATGATGTCATTAAAATACCCGTTGGAGGCTAAAATAGGTCAAATGTTCCAATATTTCCCAACAAAAGCAACTAACTACAAATATGTGAAGCAACTCTTTTTTTTAAACTTTCCGTTACATGAATCATCTAATGACCCCACAGATTAATCTTGTGACTCTTTGGAGGGGGCCAAACGCCGAGGTTGGGAACCACTGAAAAACACCACCTAACTGTATTCATTTATATTGAAATCTAGCTCCACTTTGACCTACAGTAGAATACTGCTTACACACTGATGCATTAGTATAGTAAAATATTAGAAACACAGGCCAGTCTAATGAGCACATATACCTTTGATACTTTAAATGAATTTTGCTTTGAATACTTTCTGTAATTTTACTTAATGACAATGTTGAATGACATTGTGTGATTAAGCAATTTAATCATTACAAAAAGAGAAATTCATTATCATACTAATCCATCACATTCACCTGAAGGCATGGAGGATTACTGCAGAATTAGTTTGAGAAGAGCAACCTCTGTTGGCTGCTGTTGTGACCTTTACAGAAGGTACATTATTAGAATGATGGCATTGGTCTAAAGAAAAAGAAAACGAGGAGAAAAGTGGGAATCACATGATATTTTATTTGTGACTGAACAGTGGCATGGGTACAGTGAATGGGGAAGTCATAGACGTACAAAAGTCCTTTTTTCTCTTTTTCATGACAACTCTTAATTCCATAAATAAAATTTACAAAATATTTTGGACTATATCTCATTTTTCTTACACAAGCAGGGATACAGTTACCATTTGTTATTGTAAGACTAGCAGATAATAGTGATATCTCTATTGTTCATATTATATAAAGTTGCCTTTCTTTTTGACCATTTTGATTCAGTGGAGCAGACCTACAATATGCCCAAGTGCTTAGTTACAACAATGACCCGTTTACTGTATACAAATGACCTGACAAGAACAGTGACTGGACAACAAAAATAAACCTGATAAGGCATAGAAATGCACTCTACTGTCTCCGAGCTCAGGGTTATTAAGCCAGTGTGGGTTTATTCTGCTTATTTATTGAAGAAACAAAACGGAGATATGATTCAAAGAGGCAAATTGTAAACAATGCGACCTCAGCTGGAAATGTAGAATATCTAAAAACAAAGAGATGCAGTAAAATCTGCCTCCTATTTACGAAATAGAAAAACCTGAAACCTTGAAGGAGTAGTAGGATTTTTTGCTATCTTTCAACCCCTTCATTTCTTTCAAGCTCAAAATGAGTGAGACAGGTACAACAGGCTTTATTTTGAATGACCATGTAACACAGATTCACAGTTCATATCTCAACAACCCAAACAGAAACAAAGATATGTTCGGAAATGAAAAATAAATGGCTGCAGAAGCGAAACAAACATCCAGACGTCAAAAATGGAGGTGCTGGTAGGGCATTGTTTGAGAAAACACAGGTAGTTGGCATCCAAGAGGCAGAGAGCTATTCTTATGGCACAGAGGCTCAGGTATAGGGGACTGGGCAGATTCTTATTTACAAAATAGATGTTTGGCAAAGTTTACACATTGAGTCATTTCGATACCTCTAATGACTCAGCATCATCAACTCAGAATTCACAGCTTATAAAATAAGAAAAAAGAAATAAAAACTTTTTTTTTATTTGTTTCAGTTCTCGAAGGAAGCTGCAGAGAACAGTTTGGCTCACAGCTGAGTCCGCTGAATCCACATTAAGTCTGTTCATGCAAATGGACGAATCGGTGGAGCAACACTATGAGAACATTTGGCAAATCCATCTGCTGTGCGCAGTCTTTGCTGGTGGCGGTTGACAAACAAAGGTCAACCACATACAGTAGCACGCTGCTCCTCTTAAAAGGTTCCAAAAAATAATTAGCATCATCAGTGTCACCGCGGCCGTTTAATGCATCCTCACAGGTATAAACTCATTAATCCGTTAAAGGAGGGAGCAGTCGCCTCCTGCCGTAGGTTTCGGTCAAAGATCAAAGGTCACTTCCTGGTTGAAAGGTGTTTTGATTGGACGATAAAGCCAAAGTCTGGTTGTCATGCTGAGGAGTACATGTAGAGTATGTGGCCTCTAGAGGAAAGCAGATCCGAGGATAGCCAGCTTTTTACAGAACTGCCAAAATATCCTTTAAAGGTTGAAAAAACAGAACAAATCTGTGTAATCCAGCTGTGTGAGATGCTGCTGTTCACAGTCACTCATCCTTCTCTTCTTCTCTTTCTCGTGAGCTTCTGTCTTGGCCTTGAGAGCTTCCATCCCCTAGAAGACAAACCAATTGACCAAATCATGAAGCTGCATTCCTGCAGTTACAAATCTCACCACCAGGTGGCAACTTTGTGCCTTCCCTGTCTTCCATTTGGTTGATACTGACAGGCATAATGACAGGAACATTGAACTAAACCAAGCGGCAGCAAACCACTCATCAGCGAGGGGAAATAAGACAAATGGAGACATAAAGCAAATACAGTAACAGAGCCGGGTTATGAAAAAAATCAAGGCGATGTGAGGGTGTGTGTCGTTGTACATTAGAGATGAAAAGACCCGTGGCGAAAATGCATGGAAGTTAAGGTAGGTCAGATGTATCAAACCCAGACATTTAAGAGAGTAGGGGACTGTGAATACCCACTTGGTTTTCGTGGTTCCCTAGCTGTCTTCCTGTGGACAGGTCTGATCCTGCGAAGGATCAGGAGCTCCATTGGGCACCGGAGAGATCGACCTTGCAACACCAGAGCCCTGAGAGAAAGAAAGGGAGAAAGCTGTAACATTTCTATTTTGCACATGACATGCTTTGGCAGAATCAGTCATCCTCCAGCATGTGAAGCATCTTTTTTCCTCTCACATTTTCCAGAAAAACATCAGCAAAACATTTAGGATAATTACTGAGACACATCATTTTACCTTGTTACATATGATCTAATCAAGACACTTAAATCATCTTTGACCTTTCGTGTTTAATTGGCTTGACATTTTGCTTTATAAAATGGGTAAAATCAATCTCATTTGGCCATATTAATTACGTGACATCTACTGTGTGTGTGATTACATGCAATGCACTTGAGAACAGATCATCTATGAGACAATAACAGATCATAGCATCGTGTCAGTCAGTTATTGACCCACAGCGGCGGATCTCACCGATTGTTCCTCCTTGGCGTTGCTGCAGTTATCCTCTATGTCTACAGGGGAGGGATCTGTGGGGGGGTCACTGGCCTGGGAAGGGGGGCAGTCTGAAGACGAGCTCTGCTGAGGGGCTGGAGTGGATGCTGCGGAGAGAGGAAAAAATAAATGTTCAGTAAATACAGCGAGAGGACATATAATGGGATTTTACTTTGTTTACTGAGTTTTGTTTAACGCTAGTCTGCTCTGTGAATACATTTTAGCATCAAGCTGGTAATGTGCATAACCTGTACTGAGAAGCAGTGGATTCAAATCCAGATCATGACCTTTATTGCATGTCATCCCTTTTACTTTCTTTTCTAAAATACCCAACATTGTGTATTCTGCACATTGTGTATTCTGCACAAACAAAGCACAACTTTATTAACATGCACACCCCTTCATACCTGTCTGATCTCCTTAAACCTTATATGCCATCCTATGCTCTCCCCTCTCACAATACAGTGCTCCTTTCTGTTCCCAGAGTCAAAAAGAAGACAGCAGGCTGCAGGGCCTTTTCCTATCATGCTCCCTGCAATCATATTCGTATGGACATCAGACAGTCTGGCTCTGTTGTGGCCTTTAAATCCAAACCTAAAACACATTAGTTGCTTATTCTTATATATATATATATATATATATATATATATATATATATATATGTTTGTCCTGAATATTGCAAACTTTCTGAAAACCACTGCTGGTGCCTCATTCCAGATGTTTGGATCTGGATCTCCATAGATTTATCCTCATGTCTCTTTCTCCCTCGTGTGCATGTCGTGTGCATGTCGCTCTCTCCTTGTGAGAATGGTGTTCTTGAGCTTTGCTCTGCCCTGTTTCGGGGTCTCCATGGTTGAGAGGCGATTGTGTGACTCAGGTCTGTTAGGTTAGGCAACACCAGCAGTTGCTCAGGGATCTTTATTCTTTCTATATGTTTACATGTTTAATTTTGTCATTGTGATTGTCCTTAGTGTATTTTTACTCTGTTGGTGTAATCTGCACACACAGGATCTATTGCAGTTTGTCTGCTCTTGGACGTTGTTTGTCCTCAGACGCTCCTACTGTGGTTTCTTTCATTCACTGCTAATCTTTTTTTTTTTTTTACTGCATTTCAAAGCAATCCATCCAATACTTTTGTAGAAATCTCACTCAAAACCGCAAATGTCAATATCATGGTGGCACTAGAGGAAAAGTCAAGGGATCATCAAAGTCAGGGGGATGCATCATCTGGGAACAATGAATGCCTGTACAAAATTGAATTTGCAATGGATTGGATAGATGTTGAAATAGTCCAGCCTGTGACACTGCCATGCATAGGGACATCCAGCTAGAAAGGCTAATCATGTTTTTAGAAATGCTTTTCTAATAAAGTGGAACAGATGGAGGTTTAGTAAGATGTATTCATGTAGGAAGACAGCAATTAAGAACACTTACGTGATTCAGTAGACGGTGATGTGGATGTCCCTGGGCTCAAGGTCATCCTAGAGAGATCAAGGTCACTACAGCTTCCTTCCTCTTCCTGGGTCGCAGCTGCTGAAGGTGGCAGCAGCTGACTGCAGACCAGTGTGTCCGGTACACTCATGAGGCCTGGGGTCCCACACCTGCTCACCCCTGCAGACGCAACGGCAGATCCCACACATGCTGCTCCGGCTCCTGACGTAGAGGGGCCCTCGCCTGCATCCGAGTCAAGGCAGAGGCCTTCCTTCCCCAGGCTCAGCTGCCTCTGAAGCAGGGCTGGGTCGGCCGTGTGCTGGGGGCTGGTGATGGCAGAGGAGGGGGCCGACATGTCGCAGCCTTGGGGGCACATGGTGGTAATGGGTACTAGGCCTTGGAGCATGGCAGCTGGTATGGCGTGCCCTCCCACGCCCACGGTCTGGGCAGGCATGTAGGCTGCCATGGCTGCCCACTGCTGCTGAGTCGCTGGGAAAATGTTGGCCTGGCTCCAGATGAGAGGCTGACCACCGGGGAGGACCTGAGCCACCTGGAGGGGCCCCTGCACGGGGAAGGCCAGAGTCTGAGCCTGGGCAGGAAACGGCTGCTGCGCCCACTGGGCGGCCTGCACCGGACCCATGGTCATATAACCTGGAGCAGAAACAAGAGGAGGAGAACGAATGATGAAAGGATATTAATTGTTATCGTGGACAGGCACATTGTGAAAAGGATGTGAAGTAAGTTGTTTCCTGCATCAAAAAGATTGCCTTTCAGTAGGCTGCTGTTTTGAAATGATGGGACGTTCTTGAATGTTCTTGAAAGACCAAAATGTCAATGGCTTTGCTAAAATATGCATAATCACCATTATCTGTCCTTGAAGAAACATCGCTTTACAGTATCTCTGTGGTACAGTCAATCTTGGCTTTTCACAAACTACACATCAAAGGAAGACATCCCCACCAGCACTTTATTCTCTTTTATGTTTCATATTGTGGGAACAATGCAGCGTTTCAGTGCGGGCAGCTACCTGACGGCATAGAGGTGGGGCTGAAGGGGGCGTACAACTCAGCAGTGTGTTGCTGCTGTCGGCTGCTCCTGCTAGGATCCAGTGTGTTGGCGGGGGATGGGGGCATCTGGTAGGCAAAGCACACGCACACGCGTACAGATGTCACTACTATCAAAGTCACCTAAAAGTCACCATGCTGCACATTTATCTTTAATCCGCAGTACTGTCGGATATTCGTGTAATTTAGATCTCTGCGACTGTCCGAATGCAATGATCTAACATGACAAATAAAATAATGTAAAATCACCATGCAGTTCTATCAACTTGTACCAATTGCACAAAGTTAATCGTTGCTGGGTTTTGTGTTGTAGTACTCACCGAGGGTGGAGTGGACATGTCGCCGAAAAGATCAAAGTGGTTGATGTTCTGTGAGTCAAACCAAGGGGTAAAAGGAGAAAGAGAGACAAAATCCAGTGATACATCACAACAATGAGATTTGCACACTCATGAAACCTTGAATTCATCTCCAGATAGGGTATGGATGGGTAGGTGCGGGGAGTGAAATCTATTCATAGAGGCAGTTTGTGCTGTGGATGGCAAGAAACAACTATCCCCTCGTTTCATTATCAGAAAATGGATCTAAAATGAATCTTTCATGGCTTGCTATAATTGAGTGGGTAAAAGGCTATTCAGTCCTATAAAACAGACTCTGATTAGATATTCTTATGTCTGCCAATCAGGAGGGGCCCCCATGAGAGCCTAGGCCACTTTATCATGCTGATTCTACTCCCGAGAGCAGATACATACACAGAGGAGCGTGTTTATTTCATCAAATATATGAAAGGAAGAAGCTCCTGGAACCATCCAACCGAGACAATGAGGCCACCTCACCCTATGGGCAGACGTGACCCCTGCTCTAGTCCCCTCTGTTGTCTACTCAAACTACTTATTAAAGGAGAGGGGGACGCAGCTATGGAAGACACTATGGAATGACTAAGTTGCATGAAATGTCTCTGGGGCCATGCACAAGCAGACAATGAATCACTGTAAAAAGCACAAAAACACACAGAACAAACAGGATTTGCATAAACATAACACATACATGAACAAACACACATATACAAAATAAAGAAAAAGAAAGAAAAAGGAGGAATCGCAGCAATCAGTGTCGCTGCTAACAGGGTGTTATGTCCTCCTTGAATAAGCGGGGACATGGCGGATTGCAGTTTGCACGGCACTTTGGAACCATTGAGGGTCACAGAATGAGTTTGAATTTGGAAAAAGGTAAACATTGTACACAGAGGTCTCTCCCTGCAGGCACTGACACACATCAGGGGAGCTCAAGGCTCTCAAAAAGCTCCAACTGAATGAACAGACAAGCAGTAACACTTAGAGATATGGAAGCGCTGCTACTTATACGGGCATGGGCTGTTTGGGTGAGATAGCGAGGGGGCCGGGAAAGTTTATCTGTTTGATATGCTGAGCAACAAGCACACAAACAGCGGAGAGCAGAGAAGCACGCTAGGGCTGTTTTCAGAAGTTGCATGGAAATTGTCTCTGGGTGAATGTTTGGCAAAATAGGCTTGAATGAATGTTTGTATAGGCGATTTGAGAGATGTAACAGCGTTGTCACTGCGTGGTGGTGAAGAACTCATGAAATCTATCAGGATGAGGTCAAATATATTTTCAGTTTGATGAAAGGGAGCAAAATCAGAAATGCTTTTTCTGCCGTTTTCTGAACAAAATACATTGCTATTCATTAAGGCCCGGCTTTTATGAGTGTTTGGTGGATTTGATTGTATGTAGCCGCAACTACACTGCATGCAGCTCAACCCAAAACCCCACCTACAAACCTCTCATCTTCATCCTCTGAGGAAGACGGAACAGCCCCCCTTTATTTGTCTAGCCAATCTGCCACCAGTCAGTTGGGACGGGCAAACAGACTCCAAGCTGATTTGGTCTCCATCTGGTCACGACATGCGTCAGATTCTGCACAAGATTGGATTTTGGATACGAAGCCTGCCCCTCTAATGTCCTGTGAAATTGCTGACATGTCTGACTTTGGTTGACCAATCAATTAGTCTTATCTCTTCAAGCATGCTCGGCATGACCAATGTAGCTTTGTTTCATAATCATCATCATCATCATCATCACCAAAAAGCGGATGCAGACATAGAACCCTGTCTGAGTCATTCTGGGATTAGGAAATCCATTTCAGAGCCTGTAGGCTGTAATACATAACTAAAACTATTAAATACCGTAGAGCAAAATAATATGAATGGAGACTGTCAAGGGGGGCTTAAGGTACTTCCTTCAAGAGGATGTTAAAGAGAGGTTTGCAAGGGTAAAGGAACAAATGATAAAAAATAAAAACACCTACAGTCATGAAATGGCGTTTTGGGACATCATAGATCCCTTCCTTCTGCTGACCGGTTGGGACCTGCATTGGATTGGAGGTCGATTCAAACGTAAGTAACAGAGCAACACCTTTTTATGTTTTATTTTTAACAGGCTGGGTTATTTAAAAAAAACAGGAGTTTACAAAATCTGAAACATGTGTATAGAAAATACATCAATTTCGATTTAGTATTTTTTTTAAGATGTCATTGTATCTTTTAGAGCAATGAGATTATGCAAATTCTACTGCTTTTTTTGTTGAATCAATTCTACTTAAATCAATATTGATTGCAAACAATGCTCGACTATGGTGCGTGCTGATTCTGTGAGTATTAAGAAAGCCTATTGTTATGCTGCAACAGTATGTCTCAACTGGTTCATCTGACAAAACGAAAATTCCTCGGCTCTGGCCTCCTTTGTACATTTCTCTCACATTTATTCAAACTATCTGTTGCTCTTAACCTCGCTGCCTGTCTCCCTATCGCTCCCTCGACTAGTTAATTCTCCCTCAATTCTCCCGTTTTCCTCAAGTCTATTGATCTTGTTTCATTCTGAGATCAAATGGCATGGCAAGTGATTAATCTCTCTCTCTGCATCTTTCATCTTCAGAGGAACGCAAGATACAGAGAGGCATAAAGAGGAGGACGAAGAGGAGGAGGAGGAGGAGGGAGAGAAAGGGAGGGAGGGGGGATAGGATTAAACCAAACGACAGGTCCCTGGAGTCCTAGCTGGTCCTTCAAATGGTCTAAATTCAAAAGGTCAAAGTGTTGGATATATAAAAGGAGCCTGGTATGCAGGCTTTGGGTGAACAACTGACCGTGACTCTTCTGCTGTTGTTTGTCATATTAAACATAAAGCTGCTGCTTTCTTTACTTTCATCTTTTTCAGCAATTTAAGCATTTCATGAAATCAAACAGAAGTATTTCCATTCTGTAATTACCTCCCTATATAGATGTTTTATTCTTAGTGGGGTGTCTGCCATTCCCATGCTGGATTCACAGAGGAACCGCGGCATGCATGTAATCGAGTAATTTTATCTCATTGATCGCCTAATTGTTTAGTGTGCTCTCTCATTACACTGTATCAGAGCTGTATTTAGTTACTGCTAATGCAAATTAAACATCTGAAGCCGCTGCTTCAAATAAAAGTGGGCAACTGGCAAAATCAGTGGCTTTTATTGCAAAGAAGGCACGGGAAAGGCAACGTATTTGTCATTGCGGTTAGCGCTGATGTATTACAGAAAAATAAATGTCCCCATTTTTCAACAGGGGATCAGTTTTAGTTATTGCAGGGAGTAATGGATTAAATCTTATGGATTATAACTTTAATATGAACCTCCTAATATAACTCACAGCTTGATTTGGTTCTTTCCTACATGGCTTTTCATCTTCTGCCAAGTTAAAAGAGAAACCTTGGTTTGATCTATCTTTGAATCCCCAGAAAATCCTTTTTCCAAAAAACACTTTGCAACTTCTTACATGAATCTTGAAAGGTGCTATAAAGTCAAGTTGTTAGTACTTTTACTATTATAATCTATCACAGGGTATGAAGAGGGAGAAGAAAAGGGGGCAATGCTTGTCTTTGTACCTGATAAACGCTCTCCTCTGACTGGGGGCCACGGAGGGGTTCGTGTCCAGCCTCAAACACTATGTACTACAGAACAGAAGTAGTGGGCAAGGCGTAGAGGTGCAGAGAATAATGAGATGTGAAGACAGAGAGAAAGGTTGGCATATAAAACAGAGAGATACAACGAGGGAGTGATACATGACGAGAATAAATGAACGCACAGGGGAGCGAGGATGGCGTCGAGTGGGGAGAGAAATGAGATCACGCATATGAAGGGTGTATCAAAAATGGGGCATGGGAAAGAGGAATGGGGAGATGTGGAGAGAAAGAAAAAAAAGAGTGAGGTGGGAAGAGGAGAGAGCACAAGTATAATAGGTCAGGCAGTAGTTCAAAGCAATGTGGAGGTCTTAGCTGGAGGTCTCCCTTCAACATCAGCAATATGATGCTCCACCTCTTTGAGAGGAAATAGACCCATACGTCAGGTTATTCGCTTGAGATCCATAAGTGATGTCTCGGATCAGTCAGTATCTCCTCTTAAGATTGATGGTAATACATGCCTTTATGGATCTCGATGTAAAACAATAGTTTGACAGTTTTGGAAATACATGTATTCACTTTTTTGAGAGTCAGATAAATTCCCTTTCTCATATTTGTATGGTAAATATGGAGCTGGAGCCAGCAGCTACTTGGCTTAGTTTAGCATTCAGACTGGAAACGGGGAAACAGCTAGCCTGCTCTGTCCGATTGTAATACAAGTAGGCAGTGTTAAGTTGGTCAACAACCTATTTTTCTTGACATAAACACAGACAAATTCTCCACTGAAAACAATAATTACGACAAATAACTACATTTTTCGTCAATGAATAAATACTAAACGACAAAGTGAAGGACGGAAGAAGGAAGTCTTATTAAACAACCTGCATTCATCTGCGGAATCACACACCGTCATCGACGCCCAAAACTATGTCTGGTTCAGAAGTTGAGCTGTTTGACCTGATGCACTCCCATCAGTAACGTTATGTCTCTGTCAGAAATGCTATCTGACATTGGAAGAACCAGATTTATGGACTAAAATATTCTACAATCCACTCAGAATCAACAACAAAAAAGTTGGGATAGACTACAAAAACATGCAGGCAGCAAACTGACATTTATAAAAAGGTAAGTAAATGTAACGTGTGGATGTAATGTTAACATTAGTGCCAGTCTTCAATAAGAGTAAATTGTAGGATTAATGTCAGTCAACTTTCTAAATCTTCCCGAAAGGAATAATGCTGTGTTAACCAAAGTTGTAGCTTCTCTTCTCAATCTTAACCCAGAAAACAAACAGAACTTTAATGACCAAGTAAGTACATTATCTTCTGAACAATCAGCTGCTCTAAGGGACGAGAACAGGCAGAAGTTAAAGTGAATGCTCGGCGAGCAGGAACGACAGAGAGTGAGTGGTTCTGTTCAAATAGACAGTTTTAAAATGACAACTGGATTCACAGAGTAAAAGCAACATGGGCAGTTTGTGTGTGTGTGTGTGTGTGTGTGTGTGTGTGTGTGTGTGTGTGTGTGTGTGTGTGTGTGTGTGTAAACGGGGCATTTTCCCCCTGTTTCCAGTCTTTGTGCTAAGCTAGGCTAATTGGCTGCTGGCTCCAGCTACACATTCACTGCGCAGACACGAGAGTGGTATTGACCTTATCAGCGAGAAAGTGTCAAGAACAAGTGTATTTCCCAAAATGTCAAAGTACTCCTTCAAGATTCTGGCCACAGTCTGGAGTTTTGTCAACCAACATCAACATAATCGGAAGCTGCAAATGGAATGACTTTATGCAAGACACACTTTAAGAGCAAAGAACAGAGGTGATCTGAGAGGTGGTTGGACGTACCACTGAACATAGCATTCAGAGTAAGAGTTAGTGTTGTCTGTATTCAGTGTGAGCAAACACAGAGAAAAAAAAAACATGTACAGCCAAATAAATGCACAGGGCAGAAAGGAGGGCGGGGTAACAATCAGTCAGGGGGGCATGTCTTTGGGAGAAATCAGAACATTGACAGAGATCAACTTAAAAAATATGGTTTTACAACACTGCACTGGCAAATGGGAGTTGAATGGTTGAACAAAACTGTCCACTAGGATGGTCTACTGTGTATTACTGGAATGGTGGAATATAATGAATCATTAATTCAAGCAAATCAGTGACTGGAGGAGATATTAAAATTTATGATTACTATTTTTTACTTTTTATTCCAAGCTTTAAGAGTGAAAACAGCACCAGTGAAGCTAGAAAAGCATCAAGATCTGCAGTGTTTCTTTTCTGCTCGTGTGCCTCCGGACCTACCTGGTAAACGGGATCGTCCACTTCGTCCTCCAGGATGGTCTGTGTAGTGGTGGGACAGAAGGCAGATGACACATTTTGTTTTTCATCAGTAAGACAGTGCAACCCAATTTAGAGTCTCATTAGAAAGTAAATGGAAGGACGGAAAACAACGAAAAAAAAAGATACATTCATCTCAGTCCGTCGTTTCCTGCCAGCGAACATAATTACACACTCACAGCTTGTTTTAATGAAACAGCGATTTGGGACACACACCAACGCGTGCGTTTCCTGTCACACATACCTGAGTCCATATTTAAAAAAGCATCTAAACCTGTTGCATTTCATTATATTTAGATATTAGAACATAGAAATCATTGGTGCAGAGAAACACATTTCAGTAGAAGCTCGAGAGTGTTAAGATTTCTGTCGTGTGAATGAATTGCTGGCTGAGTTATAACGTGTGATCTCGCCTCCGAATGTGAAACAAAACTGAGGAAAAAGCTGAAATGTGCCGTCCTACCTGGTAGACCGCCTGCTCACACTGTTTGTCCTTCTGGGCCTTCTTCTCCATCTCCTCCCGCTGTTTAATGTCGTAGATGAGCGTGAAAAGGTCGCGCAGGTCAATAATGAGTGGCTCCGCCTGCATGAGAGGAGGAAGAGGAAGAAGAGAATGTGGAAAATCAAGTAGTGGGAAGTAAGAAATGTGAGGAAATGGACAAATAAAAAGAGCGATGCAGGGAAAGAAGGGCACAGTGAGATGAAGAGCAGTGTTTGGGAAGATGAACATGTGTCGTCGAGCAGGCAGAAACAGAGACGTAAGAGGGAAATAAGACAGGAAAATTATCTTAAAATCTTCAGGAGTAAGAAAACAAATAGTAAACAGAATTCTGAGGTGACTAAGACTTGATTCAACTGTGTTAACCTCAACAACTTCATGCATATGTTATATTATGAGGGGTGACCTTTATAAATTGTTTATTATTTTATTATGTATTTATTCAAATATTCATGTTATTTTTAGCCAGCCAACTCGCGGAGAATAGATTATGTGAATGCAGAATATGAAGATGTTTGGTTCTGACCTCGTCACAAGGAAACAAGCTCAACACAGCTGAGAGTGGGGAGTGATGACAACAGTTAACCCTCAATCAAACAACTCAATTTCTACTTGTTTACTTAGTATCTATCTGGTCAACTGGTGTCTTGTAAATAAACCTGACCTGAAAATAATGAAGTAGAGACTAGCATTAACGATATGCATTATAATATTGGCAGCGGTTTCTTAGATTAGACAACAGGGTGGTGTTAAAATGAATATAAGACAGTTTTCTGTTACTGAAGTTACTGAACTGACCTACAATACACATCACAGCAGTCCTCCTCCAGCAGCAGCTGAAGATGTAGATTAAACAAAAGTGTGCACATCTGTAGGCTTGAGACTTGGACTTGAGTCAAACTTGACAGAAAGGAGGACTTGACTGCCTATAAACTTGATTTGAGACTTGAATGCAAAGTGACATCTCCAATTTTAATCAAAGTGTTTTTGAGAGTGCAGGGAATGCCTTGCACAGCTGCACAAGCACACAGCTTGAATATGTAATTGTTATGCCTACTGTATGCATTGCATGGACTTGGTCTCAGCTATGTAAACACACTCTTTGGTTAACTCAGCTTCGATAGGAAAACGTTCAAGTTCAAGTCTCAAGTCCTTGAACTGCCCTCAAGGACTTGAGACTTAACTAGGACTTGCATAAAATAACTTTTCGACAGCTCTACTGTGGAAAGGTACCTACCGACTGTGCGTTCTTGATGGCCACAAACTTATGGTGGCCCTCCTTCCCGCAGACGTAGCCAAAGGCCCGGTTGTCCCTAGTGTCCTTGGCGATGTAGCTGATCTCGTGGACTGAGTGGTGATGCATGAGCACCTATATAGCAGAGATGTTAAATGTTACAGCAAAGACCATGTGGGCCTGGTGAAATAGGGTTTTCACACAATCAACACAAAAGTGGGCCAAACCTATTTAAACATCTTTGCATATTGTTGAGCCAAATCCAATTAACCAACACAGAGGGAGGAGAGATTCAAGGTAGTTAAAATCACTACACAGTACTGTATAGATACTATAGTTACTACAGCACTTGTAATCCAGCGGCATGATGTTTGTTTTGTGCTGTTCTATCGGATTGGGTTACATCTCGTTATTTATGCCGATCTTTGATGTCGGCAGGATTTGAGATGCTGGGAAATTTGGTGGTTGAGAAAAACTAAATTCCATCCCATTTCCAAAAACTACTGTATGATGCATTCACAACATTTCTGATTTAAAGACAACTAATTGACAAAAAAAAGACACCCCAAAAAGCGCACAAAACATAAATACGCACCCGTAGATACACACTGGGAGTAATTTGGCTGCCACTCCACTATTAGCAGAGAATCGCTTAAGCACTGGGGAGGAACTTTCGTTTTAACATTAGCCAAAATTCAGCGGGGAGCGTCGCTAGCAACGCCTCAGATTAATGTATAATACAAAACTAATATGACTAGTCTACTCGATTCAGCAGAGAATCATGTCAGCTTCACATAAAGTATTTCCATCTGAAAGCTTGCTGACTCTGCCTGCCTAACTCAAGAGGGATATTAAGTGTGGAGGGTTATTTACTGCCAGTAATCAGTAAATAAAATGGGAAGCATTAGGGGGCATGATTTCCAAAACAACAAATGAGCTTGTCAAAAGCTGGTGAGCTGACTGGTGGTGGCTGGAGGCTTAATGTTCTTTTTCATTACCGGCTAAAGACACACTACCATTACCACCAGTCATATTGAGAAGAGATGTTGTCAAAGATGGGTGTTTTTTGGGGAGAAGACCACGGTTGGTGGTGGGGTGGAGATCAGCAGCCACAGGACAAACGCTGTTGCATTATTATCAGTTTAGCTCTAATGACAGCTGAGGTGGAGCCGTGGTGTAATTAGCATTAGCGGCAATGATCATTAAGGGGTGGAACTGAGTGCTAATTATCGGTTAGCGCTGATGAGCAGAGTGGGCCTATCTAGCCAACACTACGCCCCAGGACGGGGGAGAGCCGAGCCCCTCGATCATCCTGTAATGGAACAGCAGGC
The DNA here is from genome assembly GCA_038501785.1 of Myoxocephalus aenaeus. Classification (NCBI taxonomy): domain Eukaryota; kingdom Metazoa; phylum Chordata; class Actinopteri; order Perciformes; family Cottidae; genus Myoxocephalus; species Myoxocephalus aenaeus. Next base: position 3,390,925 of record JBAMJR010000162.1, read on the forward strand.
CTCTGAGTCCGCCAGAGGGATGGAAGCCAGTATGGAGGCGGAAACCGCCCGTCTCATAACATCACCATAACATTGCTCACTGTGCTATCATTAACAGGCAGACCGGGCCTGAGTGATCTTAAGTAGGTCCTGCAGTATACCACTATTCTTACTAGGGTGTTAAACCAGTTTACTCAAATATCAAATGGAAGACCTGTAATTGAATGCTCTCAAGTTGAATTTTTATGAGCTAAAGGGCAAACTGTCCAGTGGAAAGCATGTTCGGAGAGGAATTTGGATCTGCGAAGTGATGGACTTTTTTTGATTTCAGCACAACCTTGTGAATCATCTTCCTTCTGCACAGATATTGCAGTCAAACTAATAAGTCAACCGTGCCAGCCAGGCTAACAAGATGGCGGCCCTGGCAGCCGCTGTGAACTGAACCATGCCAGCGTCTGCCCTCTGGATGTCCTATACTGTAGGTTCACAGTACAGCAGCTGGCGGAGGCCTCACAGTGCAGCTCTGCCACTAGGCTCACTCACTGACATGCTACTCACCCCTGATCTTTCACAGTAAATCTTGATCCCGCCGAAAGAGACCGTCAAGAACACTCTCTGCTTGTGCTCCCCTTTGGAACGTGCCGAGGAAGCCATTCCCTGCAGGAGATTAAAGGAAAGGACATGTGGCGATGAAAGGATATGAGCTCAGCAAGGGAGACCGTGAGCCTTTTTCTCTTCCGACTCAGGTGAGTGTGACAGTGGGAGATGGGGGGAGAGATTTGGGTGGGGGCTTGGGGGGAGGGTTAGGGTGACAGGAGTTACATAAGGTGTGATAGGACAGAATGTTCTTTCAAGTGCCATTTCTTGAAGCTTCACTCTCAGAGGAATTCACACGTCGAATTGTGCAGCGGGTCTTATTATTGCGGAAGATCTTTTTCCCTCAAGCACCTTTTTTCTCTCCCGTTTCTTGAAGTAGGTTTACTGCACTTCAACGTGACATGCACAAGTGCTAGCTAACAACAATAGGGTGAGATTTGCTGACAGAATGGATCGCGCTGCTGACCGACCAACTCGCCCCGACAACTTCACATAGTGCTGACTAAACAGCCAATCCAGCCTTTGAAATGTGTTTTCCCCCATGGATCTCAGTAGCTCCTCTTTTCTTATATTTTCAGCTCTAATAAAGAACACAATTAACATTTCCACCGTGTTCTATTTTACGCGACCTGTGTGCTTGACATGTCTTTCACAGAACAAAGCCTGTAGGAGGAGAGAAGAGGGGGAAAGAGGAGAGCAGATAAGAGGAGAAGAAAGAACTGCCTTCTGTGCTGAATACGTCTGACAAACCGGCAGGCCCAGTAACGTTAATGAGCGGTCAACCTCTTCTGTACATCAGATTTTTTTTTCTTATAAGGATTAGCTCATATTTAAAACCCAAGCCATAACAGGTCACATTAATCATCATTAAGCTCTGCTTCTGCAGGGAGACGTTAAAGGAAGAATACCCTTTCATCTGCCCATACATAAATGCACATTTATAGGAGAGAAAGAAGACCTGAAGGAACAAAGAGAGTATACAAATGGAAAAGGTAAAGAGAGGCGGACAAAGAGCCGAACAAGTAACAGGGATAAGGAAGAGATGAAGTAAGTGAGAGAGAGGCGGGAGGGCGGGAGAGTCGATGGATGTTGTCAATCAGCAATCGGCTTCTCCATTTGGTGGATTAGTCCTCAAGGCAACGAGAGGCAGCTCAATACAGACCCCGTCCCCTCCTCTATCCCCTCTCCAGATCATAGCAGGTCTGTATCGACTGCTCCATTGAGTGTAACTGGCGAGTAGCTGGTGACTACTGGAGTCATATGGAGGGCACTGCTGAAATGTCAGAACGAGGCAGGGAAAAAGTTGTTTTATTGGACATATCCCTTGGAATGGATATGGGTGACGAGAGACTTTGCCTTCCAGCTATCCTGCTCTACTCGTGGGGCTTCCCACACATTTAAGCGCCAGTGAAGTGTGTGAGAAGATACTTAAAAAGCCATGCGTATATATGTCCTTTTTTGGAGGAGGATTTATCCCGTAGCCTGCAAAGATGCTTATGTGCTTCTTTTTTCCCAACAAAGAGAGTGATAAGTACTTCCTTCCTTTTACTGTGGAGCCAGTAAACATAGCTGGCATTTAAGAGGATACAGAATAAACTTTAGAAAAGAGCAAGCAAACTATTTCTGAGTAATATGTCATTTATCTTGATAATTGACTGTTAGCTAAACCACTCCCAAACAGCAAGTGTCCAATCATAATTTAGCAACCAGTCATTTATTCTGTTTTCTCCACATGTTGAAGCGGTGTGCATTTGGCTCTATTAACAGCAATACTCAACATTTACATCTGGACATTTAGTTTCAGCTTCAGCCTTCTGGTACAATATACTGTGTGTAGCCATCAAGTGCACAATTAAATCCACTTTTAAACCAAGTCATACAGCTTATGTTAATATAATTAGGTTACATCTGCTCGTCATTTCAACTGATGAAATTGACGGTATCTGTTAAAAACAAAACTGTTATCAAGGTAAACGGTTCCTGTGCGAGAACAGAAAAGTAGTAAGTACATTTTAGCACATCACTTCAAAATAAGTTAAAGAATACTAAATCCTCTCATCCACAATCAATAGTATTCAGACTTTTTTCCCGTCTTACTGTAGGCCTGCGTTTGACCTATTTTACTTGCAACATTCTGTCAGGAACACTGACTAAAAGATAATCTGGGTCACATTATCACAGTTTGCATATGTGCTACAAGTATAACGTTGTGGACTTTGTTGCAAAAATAGTAGGCTGTGACTGACATGATAAAACATTCAAGAGGCAGACATATGGGGGAGGGGGGGGGGCTGCAGTCAAATGCTAAATAGGGAAAATGTACTACTTAAGTGATATATTGCTTTCAGCATCTGAACATAGGAAGCCAGTTTGCCTCTAACGTCAAAAGCCTGTATGAATAAATGCAGAGAGCTAAAAATACTGCAGCCTATTAGAGGGAAAATAAAGTACAAAGCTGCTACTATTTTGCAAAAGATATAAACCCAACCTCACAGTAGCTCCATGACTAAGGGCTACCGAATAATATGGTTGGACTTTTATTTGTTCCGTCTGGTCAGGTCTTTACAGAGCTTCAGTGAGTCATACACGGGACAAGACAGCTCCCATGACTCATTCAACAGACAATACAGAATGTCTTTTCCAAATCTGACGGTGATGAGGGAAGATGCTTAATGATGTCCCAACACACACACACACACACACACACACACACACACACACACACACACACACACACACACACACACACACACACACACAGACAGACAGACAGACAGACAGACAGACAGACAGACAGACAGACAGACAGACAGAAGTCTGCACCTTCAGCTTCATCATGGAGTCCTGGCACAGCTTGTCCCCGCGCGCCGCAGTCACTTCATCAATCCCGATCAGCTTGGCCTTGTAGCGCACGCCATCTCCACGGAAACGCTTAATAAGCCCCGCCTCACTGCGGTCCTGACCTGCGGCGGGAGAGCAAAAGAGAGGATGAGAAATAAGGAGAAAATGAAAGCGAGTGATTACAGGAAGCAAGGATGTGAGCTCAACTGAACCCTACAACTTTAGCATCATGCCCTGCTTGAGGTATAGAGGCTACTCTCTCTCTCTCTCTGTGTGTGTGTGTGTGTGTGTATGTGTGTGTGTGTGTGTGTGTGTGTGTGTGTGAGAGAGAGAGAGAGAGAGAGAGAGAGAGAGAGAGAGAGAGAGAGAGAAAGTGGTATAAATATTTATGGAATAGGAAATGCAGAATTAATTGCAAATTAGCAGCACTGAGCAAAGATTGAAAGAAAATTGAACTTGAGATTGAAAATGAAGCTGGAGGTGGACTAAATGAGAAAACAACTGGAACATTGAGAACACTCTGCCATCATCCATTGCAGGGCATTGTGGGGCATTCACATTGAAATCTCGGGTGGAAGGTTACGAGGTGGTTTAGGGGGGGCTCGCACTCCTACGCCTCGCCCACGCCCACAGTTCCCATGGGTGCTATTGGTGGTGACAAACCAGCTTGAATGGCTGCTATTGAGAGGAATCATCTCGGTCCAGCGGTCACCCATAATCCACCAGGCCCTCCCTGGGTGATGGATGTTGGGTGGCGGGCTGGTGGTGTGAGACAGGAGGGCATTTGCAAATGTGTGTGTGGCTGGCCTTGGGCTTTATAATTTCACCCTCTCGATTCTTCCGCCCATCCCTGTTACTGATTATTCGTTCTGTCAATCTCTGCGACTGCCCCGACACCACCTTGACACAGACACCTTTCTCATTTTCGTCTCCGCGTTATCTGTCGTCAGACTGTTTTTATTATTACGAGGGTAAGCCTCCTGCGGCGTCCTGCGGCGTCTTGAGCTCCTACAGTGTATAAACAAACCCTTCGTAACCTCTGCCCGGTTTTGTCAGCCTCAAAACACCGTTTACCTCTGGCTGCTGGATTTACATGACGAGATAGCAGGATTTCAAAAATCAAGGTAACCCTCACCTTTGAGAATTTAACAGTTTTCAAGCCCCCTGCACACTCAATTCTAGGTCAAGAGCCCGTACAGTACAATCAGTTAACGGCACAGTTAAGTAGCTGGCTAAGCTGTGTGCGAGAAGAGAAGAAGGTGTAATATGCCTAACAGAGACTGTTGGGCTGCACTCAAAGACAGTATTACACCAAAATGACCTCATTCCACCCAGAAACACACAGTATCCATCCCTACTACAGCTAACACAAATGGAATTTCTTCTTCCATCGCTTCAATTTCCAAGGAAAAATCAAGAAGACATTTTTTTTTCTTCTTTTTAAGTGCAAATTAAATGGCTTGTGCAAATGGCGAAAAAACGTCCATGTTTGAATGCAGGCACTTGTCTTGGCTATGCATACCCTCTCACTAATTCATGAGGGAACAATTCTCTAAAGGGGGTGGGGGGAGCTTGATGATGCTAAAGTCATTAAAGTCTCTTCGCAAGTGAATGTCAAATCTGGTTCTAATTCAGACTTGTTTCTAAGCCAGAGGATAATGAGTGTTATATACAGCCACCGTGTTCCTCTGAACATTAACCAGCTTGGCATGCACACAGCAACCATGTGGAGAGATTACTATTCCCACTTTGATGACAAACTCACTAAAAAGACAAACGGTATGAATTGCTATGTATGTGCTGTTGCTTAAACCCTGCAGGACAGAAACTCCTACGATAATTATTGCTGTACCTCATTCAACCTATCCCCCATACAGTGACTGGGGCCTATTCATACAGTATTTTGTATTCCATCCAGATTTCACTGACTCATACACTAATGTAATGTAAAATGCATGCTGCTCCAGTTGCATTTTAAACACGAACGTTCCAATTCAGTGCAGCTCTCTCAGATGAGCTTTAACCAGATGTTCTGTGCCATTTGTTTCTTTACATACAGCTCCCCTAATAACACTTCAGGAGAGATTTAGAGGTTTATGCACAGATCCTCAAAAAAGTAGGCCTTGCATACCCAATGAGAGTCTTGACACAGTGGCATAACTCGTACGCTACGTGCTCTGGGTTCAGAACAAGACGAGCGAGTGCGCTGTATTTGAAAACTAAAGAGCTGCGGGGCGTGCTGTTTCATGTTGTTACTTTTACTGTAAGAAAGGAGAAGAGAGAGGGAGAAGGTGTGTGTGTGTGTGTGTGTGTGTGTGTGTGTGTGTGTGTGTGTGTGTGTGTGTGTGTGTGTGAGGGGGGTGACACATATTCCTCTGGCTTTCTGGATTTACAATTACCCAAGGTTGAATGGTCTTCACAATATTTCTGGCCCATATGCCTGATGTTCATAATTTGTCTGACAGAGGGCTGCCTAAAGCATGGTCAGCATCTAAGTGTATCCTACACATAGGACAACATGCCTGCCATTTGGGCATCCTGGTGGTCTGAGATGCATGAATCCTAGGTTAGAATCCAGCAAGGGACCTTCGTCACACTCTTCTCCCCACAATATTCCCTGTTGCCGCAACATTTCAATGACTTAATAAAGCCATAATATAGCCAAATCTTCGAAAATGGAGCAAGGATTTCTCAGCCAGGACATCAGAGGGCCTCAAATCAAACGCTACCCTCACCCACGCGGGCCCTGCACCAGGACCATGGAGAGAACAATTACTGTTTGCCCTACTCCATACTGTTTCAGGGCTTGTCGCTGATCACAGTGTTGCATCCTCCTCCTTCCCACACTAGAATGGGGACAGTGAAGAGACAGATGGCAACAGATGGAGAGTCAGAAGTGCCCCTCCAGATATAAGGACTTGGCAACAAGGAACTTTTTGTTGGGGATCTGGGCATCGAGGCAGCTTAACCTTTGAACCGTTCTGAGTGTGTATCTGTCTCTTCCTGTCAATATCCCTGTAGGTCCACACACGCAATGTATTAAGAGGCGATGCCTGCTGAGTCACAGGCACACCTACATGCAATGTACAATGTCAACCATTATAAAAGAAAACACTATGCATGTCCTCTCAGCGCGGGGGGCTGATGACTTTAAGCAGCAGCAAACAGAATGATGTCTGAGGAAGGCAAATCTGTCCCTGCCATCTGCCTCTCCCATGTGCACAAAATAACTTCCATCAGGCGATACACACTTACAAACACTAACAGCACCAGGCGTTCCCTCGTCCTACCCACACGGAAGTCAAAATTCCTCCACCCAACTCTGGCCTTACACAACAGATTGAGATTTTGGTTTAATGACTAATCGTTAAAGCAGCCACAGAGTTAATGAGGGGCATTGTGCACATCGTCAATGCAGTGGACAGACCATGGAGTCACACGCAGGTATTGATGTGCGCTGATTGGTGAGATCATTCTTTAGGTCGGGGCGCCACAATGATGCTATTATCACACTCATGGTGAAGCGGTGGGATGAACAGTTGGAAGCGTACCAGAATATGATTTGGTCAAATGTGGGAAATAGTGTTTGAATAAGGTGAAATAGTGACTATTTGTTCTCTGCCAATCTTTGCAATCAATGCTATACATTTAGTGTGAGAGGTGACTTGTGATTTGATCTTTTTTGCCTCCCTCCGTCTCTTTCTCTGTCCGTCTGCCGCCATCTCTGTCCTCTCTTTCAATGTCTCTCTGTGCACTTTCCTCGCCTCTATTTTTGAAATGGATTCATTTTTTTGCACACAGATTACAGTGGGAGAGCAACAGTTGCTATGGAGATAGAGCAAAGGCAGGCATGTTGATGGATGGAGGGGTTTTTGACTTTACCATGACAGCCACAGTTTGCTGCTGTAAATGATTTTTGAAAAGAATGAAAAGTGCTATGACTTTCAAAAAATTAAACAGAAGATAGTTGGTTCAGTATCCCCCTAACTGCCCTGAAATACATTGTTCAAGTGAATTATGAATCAATAGGTAAAAAAAAGCAGCACATGCATTAAACGATGAAGCTGGAAATATACTAGATTTCAGTGGCGGGCCGTCAGGGCCTGCTAAGCCTTCTCTGCTGGCCTAAACAGAATCACAAAGTTTTAATTTAATTTTTTTTTTAAATATTTTTGTAATGTAATTTAATTATTAAAAGTTATAGCTATTTTATAATATAATTGTTTTTCACAAATACACTACATGTATTATAATTATTTTTCCCTATTAGCTTATTTTCTCATTGCACAACTCTCAGCTCCTGTGTTGCTCTGCTCTCAGAGGCTGCAGAGCCTTGATAGCAGGCAATCAGGCTGGGAGCATCCGTTGGAATTACGTCGATGGTAAATAATCGAGGAGTTACGGTCATTTTAGTTTTGCATCCTGTTTGCATGTTACTTCTTGTCACCGGCGACAGGCTCCGTACCGTACTAGAAGGGTTAAACAGCAGGCATAGCTACAAAATCCACGGCCCGCCACTGCTAGATTTTCCTAATTATCAACAAATCCCATAAAAAGACCAAAACCCACAATTACCATATCCTTCCAACAGGAGTCTGTGTAGACATCAAAAAACAGAATTGGGCAATACAATATTATTGAGTAACAAATTATACTGACGTGATAACATTTTGTAACGAATCAAGTTTTAAGTATAGTACATTTTCAATAATTTTGGTAAATAAGCTTTCTGGCTTGTGTTTGTTGAGGAGACTGCTCTTATATGTGTGCATTAAACATAAAGCTAAAGGCTTGAGAGTGCTAGCTTAGATTAGCATGGGCAAGCAGGGACCATGTTGACAAAACTTCAGTCCACTCCACATTTCCAATTACTTGCCCAACAATGTTAAATGAACTACACTGTTGCACTGAGGCACATGGTCCTTCATGGCAATGAATACTGTCATTGTGGAATTTGAAAATCCCATATATACCATCATACTGCACTGGTTAGTCCTGTTTGAGTAACTCAATGATTTACCCTTTCAAAAGAAATTATATATTAAAAAAAGATTTACATCTTCCCGAGGGGTGAATGTAACAAACAGGGGAGGAGGGGTCAGCAAGACTTACACATGCATGGTTTGGGTCTTGGGAATTATTGACATGATGAAAAATATAAAATAACAGCAAGCTTATCTTTTAAACCACACCAAGAAATTGGTGTGGTTTAAAAGATAAGATTGCTGTTATTTGCTGCAGCTTCCCAGCCATATGAATATATAGAGCTTTGTCTAAATACATGCCTGATCAACCTGATCCTCAGCAGTGTCCTTCACCTGCTCCAAAAGCCTCCTCACAAACACCACTAGCTGCGCTGCACATATTTATGATGCCCCATTTCCATTTATATGGATCTAAATAGCGTCCTTACTGATTGTGACAATGGTCCCTGCAGCACATGTGATTAACATGATACAGTCAGGGGCTGATAGCCTGCACTGATAGCCCGCCACATGGCCACGTGTGTAATAGCCCCCTCACTCTGCTCTCCTCCTCCACTTAACTCAAATCAATGGGCCCTCCTCCAGCCTGGCCATTTATCTGAGCAAGCCGACAGGGCCAGTGAAACAGCCACAGAGGACCCGGCCCCGCGGCCTCGTTACAGCCAGCCCGCAGAAGTCAGATTTACTGGACTAGCTGGAGTGGCTTTATTCATGGTCGGAAAATGAGTAAAAAAAAGAAATGAAGAGAGGCAGGGCCAACAATAAAAGCATACTCTTCTTGCTCACTCCCCCTCCCTGTGGATCTCGTTCTTTCTCCCTCTCTATCTCCTCTTCTTTTCTCCCCTCAGCCATTTCAATCCCATTTCAATCTCCCAGAGAAGTTACAGAGAAAGCCTCGTCCTCTTACATCACTTATGCTGTTCATCAAAGCGACAGGGTGTGAATTACCCCGTCCATGACACCTAAATCATGGCGCTACCATGCCCTGGGGCTACATGGAATAGCTGTTACTACAGCTGGATCTTCTCGGCGAACTTGACTGAGAGAGGTTTTTATCCATGTGGTCCAGCGTTATTGAGCTCCATCCAAACATGATTTTACGTTACGTTCGCTGCCTGACAAACACGAGGAAGCTGGCAGTTTGCCTTTTTGTCTAGAGTCCCCTACATGCTTCCAGTCGTCTTTTAAATATTTTTTCTTCAACATCATATATATCAGACATTGTTTATATACATTACAGAATAGTTGCATGCATTACTGAGGCAAAGTTAGAGAGTTTGCGAAGCAGCATCTAACGTACCTTTGATCCTCCTGGACTCCTTTCGCTGGCTGGTTTTGACACCCGGCTGGAGCTCGGCCTCCGCTGACATCCTCCACTGCTGGGTCCCTTGTCCTGCTCACAGCAGATCCACCATGGGTTAGCAGCACACTAGCTAATCCTCCCAACTCCCAGTGTCCGATTCCCCCACACTCCAGTCTTTCTTACAGCCGCTCTTTGGGGGAGAAAATCTCATTCAAATCCATGATGAGATGTCTGGTACGCCTCAATAAATGAAGATCCAGCATTGATGACTACCCTCCGTCACTATTGGCCCATGGTGTTTGAGGATTGCTGAACCACACATGAAAAGATGGTTGGATTATGAGCTGTGTGATCCTCTCGAGAGCAGCCTCAGATGAGATTTGACATCTTCTGGAGTGTACCTGAGTTCTCTCCTTGAAGGTCAAGTATCACATGATCCAGTGTTGCTCTTTTCTGAGGGTCCACCTATTACTCAGGAGTAATTCCCCCTGGGGGAGACTGCAACATTGATTGAATCAGATATTGTTCTTCAGAGTAGGTCAAGAGTAGATATTATTCTTTGGTCCTTCAGATGCAGTCTGACAGCCCATCACAGTCACTTGCTCCGAGCACTGCAAGGCGAGGAGACAGGGATGACAGTTAATGTTAAGTTGGAGGTGGTTAAAAACAGAAAACAAATTAAAAACACATCTCCCTTGATCAGTCACTACAAAATAATTTAAAATACAAAATGGCAGGCTCCAATTTAACAAATCAACAACGATGTTATTATCTATTCTGGATCATCAATTCTTAACGAGAGCAGCAAATACGTGTTGTTCAGAGCCCACCATTGAAAGAGACCTGTGGCGAAATATTGAGCGCTCTTGTTTCATGTACAGCTGGCCAGTAAATATAGAATATTAAAGCATGACCGGTGCTTCTGTGCATGCAAAGCAAATTTTCAGACGATAGATAGTTACTGCTCACAGCTCAGACCAACTGCAGGAGAGGAGGGGAAGTAGCAAAGAGCGATGAATGACAGGCTGTCTCAAAGCAAACTGTGTTGGCAAACTTGGCACAGTCGTCTATAAACTGGAACCCCCCACATTGTGTTTTAATGCCCTTGAATCATCCACCGCTAACACGGGGGCCGTGCCAAACTGGCACCGTGGCTGGCACCGCTTCAGTTGGCATGGTGATGGGCCATTGTTGGAGAAAGAGGCCTTCAGCCTACACCGGCCTGAAAAGAGCTGCTGCACATTGAGCACCAGGCACACATTATCCTGTTTGACATTGTTTGACATTGTGAGTCTGTGTGGTGAGAATGTGAAATGTTCATTTCCAATTAATTTGAAGATTTTGTATTATGATAATCTGCCTTTTTTCCCCCAACAACTTGCATCTTCCTGAAACTTTCAGTTGCAAGAGAAAAAAAGATTTAGAGATGTGACAAAAAGCATATCATCTCACTGACTTTTTGTCCATGAGACAATGCTCCAATGTCGCTGTTTAATCTAGATCAGGGGTGCCCAATACGTCGATCGCGATCTACCAGTCGATCGCGGAGGTTGTGCGGGTAGATCGCATGCCATTTAAAAAAAAAAAAAAAAAAAAAACTTTATCGACAAAACCCAGCTCCCAGTGTGAAAATGAATGTCAATCACCACGGACGCTGCGCTCGCAATGGTCGGCCGCTTGAATGGATTTATTGTTAAGTGCACGGAGGACGATGTTTTCCCGACTTCCTTAATTACCACTGCATAATACACCAATAAGCAGTATGCGCTACAATGAACATGAAAGAGATCACGGATGTGGCAACAAAGATCGTCTATTCGAGCGAGAGCTCTTCAAAGACGGCTGTTGCGTGCGCATCTGGAGAAGGACTGCGGCCACTCTGACTTCTGCACACTGATGTGAGATGCCTTATAGAGCTCTGTCCGGAGATAAAGTAGTTTTTCCATGGTGTTAAACATGCAGAATACAACCAACTAAGAGCATGTTAATATGCTCACGTTTCTGCATTACAATTTAAAACGTGTGTAAATTGTGTGTTCCTCTGAGAGGGAGCAGCAAGACGTGGGACTGCAATAAGTCATTTTAATTTACTTGTAAACCCTTGCACTTTAATTGTCGGGTAAGATGGACTATTTTTTTAACTTTTGGACTTTGAATGTCACTTGCAGCCCAATTATTCTTTAGTTATTTTGCACTTTCAGAGGCTTGATTGCTATTTTGAGTTACTTTTAAAACTTTATTTGTACTTTTTCTTTACTTTTAAAGCATATTTGCACTTTAATTTGTATGACTATTTAATTTATTTGTTATGATGATGTTCTGATGTTCAGATCTTGTTAAAATTCCAAAATCTTTAGTCATTATTTTTAATTTGCTATAGGAAATAGTCATTAGATTAGTCGATTAATCGAAAAAACAGTCGATAGATTAGTCGATTATGAAAATAATCGTTAGTTGCAGCCCTAGAGTCAGCCTTTTCCCACATGACAAATATTAAGTCCAAACACTGTTCCACCATGACTGATGACCATTTGGTCTGCCTGAGGCTGGCTAGCAGCAGCTACTGTCTGGACTATGCAACCCTGCTGTTCCATTCAATGAAGTCATCAGAGTAAAATGTAATGACCAAAAATGTACAGAATTGTATTGTGTCTTAAGGGTTCATGCAGTTATGCACGGTACGCCAATATTGTAAATATAAAGTATACTCGGTATATTTATACATTAATAATGCTATATACACTCACCTAAAGGATTATTAGGAACACCATACTAATACTGTGTTTGACCCCCTTTCGCCTTCAGAACTGCCTTAATTCTACGTGGCATTGATTCAACAAGGTGCTGAAAGCATTCTTTAGAAATGTTGGCCCATATTGATAGGATAGCATCTTGCAGTTGATGGAGATTTGTGGGATGCACATCCAGGGCACGAAGCTCCCGTTCCACCACATCCCAAAGATGCTCTATTGGGTTGAGATCTGGTGACTGTGGGGGCCATTTTAGTACAGTGAACTCATTGTCATGTTCAAGAAACCAATTTGAAATGATTGGAGCTTTGTGACATGGTGCATTATCCTGCTGGAAGTAGCCATCAGAGGATGGGTACATGGTGGCCATAAAGGGATGGACATGGTCAGAAACAATGCTCAGGTAGGCCGTGGCATTTAAACGATGCCCAATTGGCACTAAGGGGCCTAAAGTGTGCCAAGAAAACATCCCCCACACCATTACACCACCAGCACCAGCCTGCACAGTGGTAACAAGGCATGATGGATCCATGTTCTCATTCTGTTTACGCCAAATTCTGACTCTACCATCTGAATGTCTCAACAGAAATCGAGACTCATCAGACCAGGCAACATTTTTCCAGTCTTCAACTGTCCAATTTTGGTGAGCTCTTGCAAATTGTAGCCTCTTTTTCCTATTTGTAGTGGAGATGAGTGGTACCCGGTGGGGTCTTCTGCTGTTGTAGCCCATCCGCCTCAAGGTTGTGCGTGTTGTGGCTTCACAAATGCTTTGCTGCATACCTCGGTTGTAACGAGTGGTTATTTCAGTCAAAGTTGCTCTTCTATCAGCTTGAATCAGTCGGCCCATTCTCCTCTGACCTCTAGCATCAACAAGGCATTTTCGCCCACAGGACTGCCGCATACTGGATGTTTTTCCCTTTTCACACCATTCTTTGTAAACCCTAGAAATGGTTGTGCGTGAAAATCCCAGTAACTGAGCAGATTGTGAAATACTCAGACCGGCCCGTCTGGCACCAACAACCATGCCACGCTCAAAATTGCTTAAATCACCTTTCTTTCCCATTCTGACATTCAGTTTGGAGTTCAGGAGATTGTCTTGACCAGGACCACACCCCTAAATGCATTGAAGCAACTGCCATGTGATTGGTTGATTAGATAATTGCATTAATGAGAAATTGAACAGGTGTTCCTAATAATCCTTTAGGTGAGTGTATGTGTATATATATATATATATATATATATATATATATATATATATATATATATATATATATATATATATATAAGCATTATTAATGTAGGTAGATCTTTTTGACTTGGTCATTTTAAAAGTAGCTCGAAAGCCAAAAAAGTGTGGGCACCCCTGATCTAGAAAATCCACAGAACTCAATGTGTAATGTGGAACTATTTTCTATGAAGAAATATCACAGGAAATATGTGTGAATTTTTGTCAAAATTGACATTTTTTAATGTTTTGAGCACCCAAAATGGAAATCCATTCACCTCCACTGTATTGTGGTGGTAAAAATCTCAGCGACGGATATCTCAAAAACTGAGAATATAAAACTGAAACTGGTTGCATGATGTGTAGCCAGCTTTACCAAAACAAAACTTAGGGAACCTTGTCCAAATGTGGGTTGTCTTCAGAGGTATTTTTGTGATCCCACAGGTGCTTACTGCCCAGAATTATAAACGTTTTGCCCAATGCTAAATCAACATTTAAATGCTATGCTTCCACATCCTGAGTTGGCCACTGAGGTAAGGCAAACCTTCCAGATAGACATTTTTCACCGCACCGATACATAGCTTTGTGCATTCCTGTATGTATGCATAAACAGCTCTCTCTACAGTTGCATCCTCATTTTCCTCCTGCAGACAAGTCCTTCAATCCTTCACTATTCAAACATGTACTTTGATGTTAGGACAAATTTAATTTCCTTTAAAAACAGGTCATTGCGGTTGCCTCATCACCACCAATTGTCCTTGTGCGTGGCTGTCTAGACCATGTGTCGCCCCTTATGTGTGCTTATGAGGCAGATAATGTCACCCAGGTCCAAGCAAAGGAGAAATCTCCCCATATACGTCTCAGTCAGAGCCTTAGAGTGCCAACGATGGAAGAGGTATTTTCCATGTCACAAAGAACCTTATCAGAATGTAATTTTCATTACCAATGAGGGAGATATGCCTCATTGTATTAGACGGAAGAGTGATTTAATGTGATGTACGGCTGCTTGTCAAAACCAATGCTATCTAGGTCACCCAGACTCCCCAATCTGCTCTGTGTTTTAACAGCTCCCAGTGTCTCTTATGATTTGGGTCAGAGTTAACGAGCATCACACGTTTCTCCAGCTACTCTCAACTGTTAGGGGATGTCAGAAAACCCTTGACAAAAGCCACACGTTATTTATTAATTTGTTCATTTTAGTGCTACCTCTCTTAAATGCAAAGAACTTCCTTGAGGGAAGTCAATTTCATTTCTGCTTGCATTTCCTTCCATCAACCTGCCGCTGTCTTTGTCTCCGCCTGCCAGCATTTCACAAATCATCTCTTGAGATGTTTGTTCCCTGCTTGCGTCAGACTCTTTAGCCCATAACCGCCTTATTGAAGAAAAAAAAACGGCATGCTGTTTGAAAGCCTGATGTATGGCAACTCTCTCTCTTCCTTAGAATTAAGCACATCAATCATGCAAGCCATTGATTTTTCAGGACAGGATTTGACTGGAGACCTTTTCAAGACAAACTAGACCCCCTGGGCAACATGCAGGTATATCTTGTCTTCAATGTAGTGGGATGAGATGTGATCTGAATCTTTTTCATTAAGAAACATCATGCTTTCTTTGTTGTTTTGATCAGTTTGTCAGAAAGATGCCTGTAACTTTTAGTAAATTGGCCTCATGCTCAAAAACAACAAAGAGTGTAGTTACTGATTTCAGCTCTTTGTAAGTATGTAATTAATGCATATACTACAAAGGGGGAACTTGCTTGTCTTTAGAATTTGGTTGCAATGAAATTAAAACTATAATTTAGATTTATGTTGCAGAGAGACAAAGAGTTGTAATTTACAACAATAATACTGAGTTATTTCTTCCTCGTTGCCTCTATGGATGAAAATGACGCATTCATTTTGATCAGATTTTCAGTCGTGTTTATTGTCTCCGAACTATAATGGGCAATCACTGAGCATGAGTTAATTTTTAAATCAGATCATTCTCAAGATTTTTTTCAAGCTCCAGCATTCTTGTAAGTCACATTTCCCCCTGAGACCCGTGTTTAATAGACTGCACAATCAACCTCATATTGTGAGACAAGCCTCCGTGCATCCTGCCACCGATGAGTAACAAAGGTTGAACAGCCATCTATCACTGGATATGGCCAATTACACCTCCATTCACTGTGGTCCCGACGGAAGGAGCAGTCTGTGCACTCCAGTTTGCATGTGACTGCTGAGGAGCGGGGAGGCCCCCGTTCTCCGGACCGTCTCCATCTCTTCCTGGCCAAGGCTGGCATGGCCGGGGGCTGGTGGTAGGTTTGTTCGACAGACCGGCTTTGGCACCTTGCGCTGGTCATCTTTGTTACAAAATGCCCCCCAGCTTATGGAGTGGGACACAACTGTCACAACCTGGCCAAGCAAAGCTCCTCTGAATAGCCCTGCTGTGTTACCTTGTGTCACCTATGGCAGCAATGGCCGGCCGACTACTGCTATGTCCTCTCCCTACCTAAAGACTTTAATGTGTATTGTTGTATTTAATATTTCAGGGTTTGACATTTTATTCTATTATAGCTCTTATCGCAGCCTCACATCAACAAAAAGGTTGTCTTATGTGGCCTTACAAGTGGCTAATAGCACATGAATACATTTGTTTTGCCTTTTCTGGACTAATCAGACTCCTGACTAATGAGCAGTTGACTGGCATATGGGACTTTAGAATAACACTAAATTATGGAAATAACCACTAGTTCTGCTTTATACTTTACTGTAAAGTACTATACTGTAAACTCCACATACGTCGGAACATCAAACTCCATCGTGTCTGGGTTCATAAGATTATCCGTAGTCCCACAACAGCATCTGAATGACGGCCGCTACCAGCGCTATTTCAGGCAGACCAGCAGCAGTTTGATTCAGCGATGGCAAGATGGCGGTGGTGACGGGCGGAGCTTCTCAACACTGATTCTCAACGCTGATTGGCTGACGCAACTATGACTCACGCGATTTTGTCGCCAGAGTTGGGATATTTCAACTTGCGCGAATTCGCGCCGCGTCCTTCGCTCTGTTCGCCCGGCGTCAAACGAGCTATTCGGGCCGCGTGAATGAATGAAACGAATTTGCAACGCTTTTGGTGTGAACGTAGCATAAGAGTCTACCATGCTAGCAGCACTGTGAGCCAGTACTTAAGTACAGTGATGCTTTGAGCTAAATGCAAATGCAAACATGCCAGTGTGAGCATGTTGATAATGCTAACCTGCTGATGTTAAGAATTAAGGTATAATGTCTACCATATTTACCACCTGAGCTTTAAAAATACAATGTGTACTGTGTAAACGGGCGGCAGCTCTGGCAGACGGACATTCAGTTAGTTCCTGTAGCAACTAAAGTTCTGAGGAAGTTGTGAACTTACGAGTCGTAAATCATGAGACCGTTGTTGATAACGTTAGGTCGTTTTTCTTCTTCGTTTTAATCTAAAATACTTTCCATTTCTTACACATTGCATCTTTATAGTGTGGCTTGATAACATTTGCTATTCAACATTAAAAACAAAGTACAGCTGGTAATGTCATAGTTTTTAAAGGGTTTATATCATAAACAAACATATTACACACATTCAAATTATTACCTGATGATGGTTATAGAAGAACACTTAAGTGATCAACAATCTGATTACAATTCATCCTGAGAGGGGCATGAGTGTGTTTAGCATCCAATTTCTGTTCAGACATTTCACTCAAAACAAATGTCAGCCTCATGGTTGTGCTAAAGGAAATGTCAGACGATCACCAAAGTCAGTAGGATTCATCATCTGAGAACTATGAATGTTTGCATTGAATTTCATGGCAGTTCCTCCAATAGTTATGGAGATATTTGAGTCACTGGTGGATCAACAGACGGGCCAACAGACACCTGCCAGCATGTCTAAAAACCAATGGTCGTTAGGAGCATGAGGGCTAGTGACGACAACTTAATGACATATGACTATAATGAAATCATAGACGCTTTTAGAGGCTCTAAATAAGAGGTAGACGTAGTCACTGTGACTCATTGGTTTGAGAGCTGCCATTTTAAATCCCAGAGTTTGGCACTTTGGCCGTCGCCAGCTTGGCTTTTTGCAACCAGACGTGACACGAGAGGGTGGAGCAAAGTACAGCCAAACGTTGAAACAGACATTTTACGCTCCCAAAACAGTTACAATTCAGTTACAATTTTCATGAACTGAAAACACACTCTGAAAGGGTTAAAGCTTTAAGAAAAAACACAAACAACTTCCCAGAACGGACAACGCCGTGGTGGCTACCTATCAATTACAAGGTAGCCATGCCCTAAAGCAGGAGTGCCCACACTTTTTTGGCTCGCGTACTACTTTTAAGTCAAAAAGATCTACCTACATTAATAATGCTAAATATCTATTATATATATATAGATATATATATATCTATATATATATAATAGATATTTAGCATTATTAATGTTAAATATCATTAATAATGCTAAATATCTATTATATATATATATATATATATATATATATATATATATATATATATATATATATACTTTAATAGATATTAATAATGCTAATAATTTAGCATTATTAATGTATAAATATACCGAGTATACTTTATATTTACAATATTGGCGTATCTAACTGCATGAACCCTTATGACACAATACAATTCTGTACATTTTTGGTCATTACATTTGACTGGCGCCAAATGGAACCAGCAGGGTTGCATAGTCCGGACAGTAGCTGCTGGTAGCCAGTCTCAGGCCGACCAAATGGTCATCAGTCATGGTGGAATGGTGCTTGGACTTAATATTTTTCATGTGGGCTGACTCACATAAATAAACTCTGACAGACACTTGTCAAGCTGCTCTGTCAAGTTGCACACACGCCTTTCGTTGCGTCTCCAGCTCTGTCGCCAAGTTTTGGAAGTTCCCCAAACCATGGCGCTGCAGCTTTGAGGACAGATGTTGCATTTTCCATTTGAAAGCATTAACTGAGCTGGTCATATCAACCACGATTTCGTCTTTCCCTTGCAGCTCTAAATTCAGGTCATTCAACAGATCGGTTAAAAATGCCAAGTCTAGCAGCCACTGATCGTCATTTAGTTGGTTGTATTATGCATGTTTAACAACATGGAGAAACTCCGTTATCGATCGGCGATCTTTGTTGACACATCCATGATCTCTTTCATGTTTAGCATTGTAGCGCATAATGCTTTTTGGTGTATTATACAGCGGTAATTAAGGAAGTCGGGGAAAACATTGTCCTCCCTGCACTTGACAATAAATTCATTCAAGCGTCCGACCATTGCGGGCGCAGCGTCCGTGGTGATTAACATTAATTTGTCGATAACGTATTTTTTTTTTATGGCATGCAATCTACCCGCAGTACCTCTGCGATCGACCGGTCGATCGCGATCGACGTATTGGGCATCCCTGCCCTAAAGCACGCCTTGCTTATCGTCTATTTTACAAAATAAACATCATGCTGCATTGAAGAAGACTTGAAACGAGCAATTGATCTTATCATATCATAAACTCGTGGTTACGATATTTACTGAGGTTATAAATCAAGTGAGAAGAAGGGTCTCTCATAGACTTCTATACAATCAGACTTCTTTTTGCCTAATGGCTATTAGAAGGAATAAAGGTTGAAGGCACTTCAGCATTGGCTTTTCAGAACCAGAGGTAAGCCACCTTTCATAACCTGGATGAAATTGAGTACCTTATTACTAAGCTTTCTTTTCGCACACATGTGAATACAATTGACATAAAATAAGCAGAAGAAATGTATTGACAAGACTCTGTATTGACATCGTACAATAGACTAAACCATTCCTTTTGATTTATCTGAGGGAAAGCTGAAATATTGTAGCCAAAGAAGGAGAAGGACCTCTCATTTCTTCTTCTCTCCTCCTCCTCCTCCTCCTCCTCCTCCTCCTCCTCCTCCTCCTCCACTCTCCTGGCCTTCCAGGGGGAACTGATAGCCTCTGAGCTCAGGCTGTTCAGCCACGGCCCATTAGTTCACCTCATTCTGACAAGATGGAGGGCCTCTGACGATAGAACAGTCAAGTGTGCAAACGGAGGCGAAGGGAAGGGAAGAAAATACATACACAAATATTCAGTTTGGGCATTTTTAAGCGCTCTCATTTACTTTCTGAGGGAAATAGAGGCCTCATCGCTTCAGGTTCAGCGACTACAGCTGTAAATTAAATAAGCGCTGCCACACAGTTGCTTTGCCGTCCAGATTTATGTCAGTAGAGGCCTTGGAGCTGTGCATTGTGTTAGGCGTGGCTCCAACATGGCCGGGCACATCTACACAGAGGGCAGTGAGGAGCTGCCCTCTGAAGTGCTACTGCATTATCCTTTTTACCAGCTCAGCTTCAGAATAACTAGGCCCAATTTAGATGGAAGAAGAGGGAGGAGGAGGAGGAGAGGATGGGGGTGGGTGTGGGAGAGGGGTGGTCTCTTCAAGTCTGAGACATGACATAAATGAACAAACACCCTCGTACTCGCACAGCAGAGGTCTCAAGATGCAAATATTAATGGGGTTTATTTTGAAAGTTTGCATTTCTTAGGCTGCTTATGCCTCTCTAACAGACATATTCAGGCTAATAAAGTGTCACTAGCTCCCTATGGTGACAGTAAACAATAGCATGAAAACAAGATACATTTCCTTCTTGTATTCATCTAATTCCACCCACCCCATTCAGCGGGTCTGCAAACATAGCCGGTGTGAGACTCCTGGACCCCTCTCACGACAGTTAATTGGTGGATCTGTCTCTCCAAAACACCTCCTCCAATGTCACGCTGTGGCTTCCCCGAGGAGTCTTTAATTCACTGTTGATTTGGTTTGTTGTTGTGCTGTGTCTCAGTGTCTGACCAGTGTGTTAAAACAGGCTATTTACCACATTCGGTGGGAGAGAGAACTGGACAGGCTCCAGAAGGCCTGGATAGACACTGTGTCTTTTCTCCTTCTGCCTCTCTTTCCTCTCATTTTGATTTGCTCAGTATTTATCATTTTTAATCTCCGCTGCCTTTTTTTCTCTCTACTCTTTCAATTTACTCTTTATATCTTTTTTTTCTCTCCCTCCAACCGCTATTCTCCCCTGCCCTCGTTTTCTTTGTCTCCCTCACTTGCAACATAATGCCTGTTTGTGAAATGAGGTTGAAGCATGTGTTATTTTGCTGCCACCCCCAACATATCCTTCTTTTGTGAGTGACAAAAGAACTGTGGATACCTTGGTTTGGTCATTATTTCATGCGGAGAGTAATTAATGAGACAATTAGTGTTTTTCCTTCCCTCTGTGTTCCCTTTGTACTAAATAAATAGCCAAAAGGTATCCTCTTTAATTGCACATGGGTCATGGATATAATTAAGATACGCAAGCAGCCTCTTTATTAAACTCGACTTTAAAAATTGTTTTCATTGTTTGTTGTTTTGACTGTATTCATGTGTTAAAAGAAAGACATTTGATTCAGCAGCACTGTCGACAGGCAATATGACTATCAAACACAACTGAGATTCAGTGTAGCTGAGATAAAAGTTGCCATGATCAAAAACGCTGAGCATAAAAACATTACCTGCAGTCTGCCAGACAGCATTAACGAAGCTGAAGGGAAGCACTGGACAGCTTAAAAAAAAAAAAAAGGAACCTTTTTGTTGTTCTACTTACTTTCACACTGTCTTATTGATACATACCTCACACACAGTGTGTAGGAGAGTAGATTCGCTTAATGAAATGAAAAAGCAGTGTGACATATTCTGAACTAACAAAAGTCAAACTTTAGTTTAGTTCCTAATTACTGTTGTCATTTTGACCGAATGAAGATGATTAGAGACGGAGAGGGGGTTTAATAAAAATCTATGTGTTATGTAGTTCTTCTTTTTGATGAAGGGAAAGTAGAGGAGCAAGGGAGGGTGTTTTGAGTATTTTTCCTCCCCTGATTTCTATTTAATTTCAGCTTTCCCTTGAGCTGCACATGGCCGTTCATTTACTCACCCTGGTGAACACTGTTCAGTTACTAGCGATTGCTGGAGTAAAACATGTAATAAACAGGGCTTATGTTTGCCATAATTTCTAATTTGCAATTTAGTGAATATTGTGAACATTATTGTTCCGTTGGAGCATAAAATGGCACCAATATTCACTCTTTTTCAATTCAGTTTTGGTCTCCACCAACTTCTGAGGGAAATATTTAGCTCTTGAGAAGTGAAATGCTCCTCTATGTGCACCAACTAGCCACTGACTGTGTCTGTCTGCTGTTTGGTGCTGAGCAGGTAGTGTACAGAAGGTACACTGGCACCCGAAAACAGCAATAATGAGAACGGTGAGAGTGAACCAAAACAGTAAAGTTGCAGGTCGGACAGAGAAACAGTCAATTGAATACTCACTACTACAGATTCAGCTGGTAATTATCTTTAGTTTCATAGGAGTAATCTCTTTCAAACTGTCACATTATTTTCACATAATTTGTTACATTGTTTTTATAAAATATGGGTTATAACCTCTTCAGGTTTTTATGATTGAACAAAATTGTGCCAATTCAAGTGTTACATTATTTTATGGTATTAGAGGGGAATAATTGGCTCTTTTTTTTTTTCAAGAGGAGGGTTTGTTGAAAATGTTAATAAAGCTGTTGAGTACGATAATAAGGGCCAAACGTATTTGTGTCTAAGAGAAAAGGGTGAATATCTTGGATTTGTGTCAAGGTTGTACACGATTCATATGTGAATCTTTTTCAACAGCTAGAAAAAACCCACAGTTCGTTAGGGTTCACTGTCACACTGCTGCGTCTGGCAGAAATACGCCTGAGAGAAAATAAAGGAGTGACTGACATTACATACAGAGGATTACATGACATTAGCATGTGTAACACTTCTTGCTGTGATAGTGCGTGCAGGTTATTTGGTTTACTTTCACGACACTACTCGTTTCTTGCAGGCAGCTGTAGGAGTTTTTTAAAGCACAGACACAATTTGAACTACAACTCTTGGTAACATCCCAATTAGTGGTATTTCAAAGTGATGTTATATTGTTTTTGCAGCTGTAGTTATCATCCTTTCCACAAAGTACTTTTAACTACCTCTTCTTTTCTCTTGAGGGTGCCTTCGTTGTAGCTAAACGTCTCCACTGCAAAGTAACAAGTATCTTGTAAAACTGTACTTTAAAAGAAGCTTACACACACGCACACGCACACGCACGCACACACACACACACACACACACACACACACACACACACACACACACACACACACACACACACACACACACACACACACACAAACTTTCTATTCCCCTGACTACAATATGGTAGGTGCCGGTGTAATTAGTAAATCTCCCACCACACCTCAACGTCTCTCGTTAATCTCTCATGAGTGATTAGGCTGCTGAGACGTATGGAACCACGGGAGGTGTGAAGCCGGGTGTGAAACTGTTGTCATCTCATATGTTATCGCACTCCGGAGACTGGGAGGATTAAACCACGCCAGACACAGCCCATTGGCAGCTAATCATGCCACTAATGATAAGTGAAATATTCCACTGCCTCTCATTACAATGGCATCCCAAGGTCAAATTTTCACACAGTTCGCGAATGTACCCAAGCCAGCGCCACTGTTGCTTTTTCAGTTGTTAATGTTGTGTTGTGTAAACCCGGAGCAGAGGCCGGGCACAAGCCTGAGTGAAGCCTTCTGAATATGACACTCGACGGCTGATTAGAGAAAAACATCAGGGTAACCTCCAACTGTGACGCTCTGATAAGATGTGATCTAAAGGGTCTCGTCAGAAGACATCATGCTGACCGCTGCTGCTGTGCCAGGTGCTTGTCGCTCAGTGCAGCGCCACATCAAAAATATAGAATATGTCCCCTGCAGCGATTTCTGAGAGAGAGATTCCCCATTTACAGCTACGAAGTTACAAACGGGAGCAACTGCAATTGCTCAGCCTAGGCAGACATCAGGGAGAATCAAATGTCAGCATCCATTAAGAGTGAAACATTCGTTTTACATTTTTACTCACATGTCAGATTCCACAATTTAGTTGATTGTCACAGTTAAAAAATGGCCTTCTGTCACCCTTCTTTATAATGAGGATAATAATAATGCATTAGCAAACCAAATCCATAAATGTATGATTCCCTCCATAAGGATCAATGTAATGCCTGATTTATACTCCTGCGGCTGCGAGGCTGCTTGGATTATATTCAGAGGCAATGCTTTTTTCAAATGAAGGAAGTCTCATGGTTTTGTATCACACGCAAGTCGTGCAACAAAAACAAACAAACAGCACTTGGGTTCAGGTTAGGGAACGACGGTGTCTTCTGCTTCAAATCACTGTAATGTTTTTTGCAGACATGTTCTGTTTTGGATATTTTGCGATTTGGCAGATACGTTCCTCAATACGCATCATGAAGAGATGCCTGCAGTTCGTAGCTAGAGTACGTTTGGGGATTTATTTTATCAAAACACTATTTTTGTAATGCTTGTTATGCTTTCCTACATCTCTACAGTGTAGTAACTGAAATATGCAATGCATAGTCAAAGATAATGGACTTTGCTGCTGATGGCTTACTGGTATTTCTAACTCATTATACACTCAGTTGCCAGTTTATCCTGTACACAAAGCTAAAAGTAGTGCAATTTAAGACAACAGTCCTGAAATAAGTCCTACCGCCATGATGGGTATATGGCTATTTCAGAGGCTGCAGTTTTGTGGTACTGTTTAATTGTATTGCATTTATCTGACAGGCGTTTCTTATACTGTATATCACTAAAGGGAGAATACATATCAGAAACACTACAACACCACTTCAGCCCCGAAATGACCATACAGTTTAATCAACTTCCGTCTTTCAACAGTTTCATTGAAGAGATGCTTCGGTTGTGTGCGATTGAATAAACATTTGCTGTCATTTAATACTTGATTACTCAAAACCGTAAATGATCCAAACAGGGGGAATGCAATGTGCTCAGTAAGAAAAAAACATGAATCAGGGGATATGAAATCACATGAGAATTGAGTTTGAGAGCTCCTCTAGGCTGAACTAAACATCTCAATTACCTCCAGGGGGTTGAAAAAGCACTGCAGTACGGAGATGTGGCAGATACAATATTTGAATTGACTGTCAGTGGGAAAAACTCCTGCTAAGCTGATATTTGATTACATATTTTATAGAACACAAACACAAATATATGCACAAATGCATCTCAGCTACTGTAATGCCTGCTGCTGCCAGACACACTATTATAATCATCAGCCACATATGGAGCTGCTGTCCCGCCTGTGGGGAATAGGGTTGCAGAACGGGCCAACGGGATGAAACCGAAAGGACCTCACTACTCGGAGGTGATGAATGCTCCGCTGCTTACGGAGCCTGCCGTAGTGCATCTGTGAGAGCAGATGAATGGGGAGGAGAGGCTGATAAATTGGGTCACATGAACGTAGCGTTTCTGGGTAATGCGGTGAAAACGCTGGAGGAGTGCAGTTGGGTGGCTGCACGTGCCTACAACTGGGGCAGAGCTGCTCCAACTTCACTCGATTTCCTTTTTCTGGCTCCACTGGCATTATTGAAAAGTTACGCTTTCAATTTGCAAAAACATGCTTTGCTTTTTTTCATGTCGTGAACTCCTGCTGTCAACAGCTGACACAAGATTCCTCCCTGCCTATAATCCCATTATTTTTCAAGTCAGTCAATTGTGCAGTGATGTGTTTCTGGAAAATTCAACATTAACTCATAACAATTGTAGAAAATTGTAGGATGGTCTGAACAATTATTATTATCAATATGTTTGTCCCTGTGTTGCAGGTTATGTCTTGGCATGTGTTTCTCCTTGTAATGATCTCTATGTGTATTTCTCCTATGTGGGGGAAAAAGCTCCTTTTTGAGTGTTTTAAATCAATATCTCCGTCTTTAAACTTCCTGTTTAACCGTTCAAGGTTTCTGATGACTCATCTCTTTAAGAGATAGATACATTTATCCAATCAAATGGGGTTTTGGATGACCAACCAAGCAGCCCCAATACCTTCTGATCTAATGTTGCAGGTGAGGGAGGTGGGATGGAGGCCAACAGTCCTTTGCAACTTCGTAAAGGTCAGAGATTTTTATAGCAAATTAGCAGCATTGACTTTAAAAAAAAAATGTTAATGTCAATTATTAACACAATCAGATCATATGCCAGTTTATGTGTGTATGCATATGTCACATCACATCACATATCTGGAGATCAGCGTGTTCATTGCCCTTCTCTTTAAGACTGCTCTCTGCTCTCATCTAATTTCATTAATTTTGGGTTGTGGGAGAGTTTGATTGGGCGGTGGGGGTACGGAGGATGGGGTGAGGGTCCTTTACCTTGGCACAGATAAGAAGACAAACTAGATTCGAGGGCGGATAGATCTTGTCGGCAGCGCACGCCGCCTCTTGGCAAGCGAGACAAAGTCGATATTGAGCGGGGGGCCTTTCTTACCTCCTTAGATTTACAGTATCTAGAGCTCCACAGCCTCATACTTCAGTAGATGGATGAGCATTTCATATGGAGCCAACTGGCGCAACATGAGTTGAGCTGAAGGTCATTGTGACTCATTTCCAGCTCGGATGCTGGTGGTAGGAGACAGAGCCGCTGAATCTCTACTACTGACTAGTTTTAATAGTACAAAGACGATGGCTCTGTAAAAAAAGAGAAGACTGTTGCGCTGTGCTGGTCCTGTACAGCACTGGTGCAACACACATGCACAGACTGTGCAGTGCCATAGACAGTTGAGAGTACAGTAGTAGGGAGCGGGTACAGATTGCTGTAGAACCTCGAGGCATATGGCAGGGCGCCCCATGCCTCCCAGCTAATTGAGTCCTAATGAATCACTGGTTTGGCATGCGACATGTCCCTTGTGATGGCTGGTGTCATTGATGCATTGGAGATGCCCATTCCTCTGGAAGTGAAACGGGCAGTGAAGGCTGAATGTGGGAGGCAGACCGACACTGCTGGCTTCACACTGAACACTTTACTCACTCACCAGATGTTACAGGTCAAGGCACAAAGATTACTAGCTACCCGGCTCCACACAATGGAAATAATTGTTTGATGGGCTGGCAATTCATTGGCCCATTTGATTCCAGTAACACTCTATATAGTGGTGGGGTCGCGGCCTCATTGTCAACTCCACAGGGTCAGTGCAATAAGAGAAAACCATCAATTGGGCCTGACTACTGTTTTTGCAGAATTAACATATATATATATATATATATATATATATATATATATATATATATATATATATATATATATATATTGATAATGGAAGTAAAAGCTAATTAATGTTAATAATATTATTATTCAGATAAATCACACTTTTTCATAATTTTAACATATAATTCAATAATAATAACTGAAGTTTACTCTGATAACATTCAATGCTTTTGTAAACAGAGTGGTCTCACTACTAACGGATGATGGAAATAATTTAATGAATTGATGTGTAACAAGATATGAATGGAAATAGAGTTGCAATTTACAGTCACATTATAATGTAACAAAGGTAGTTTAATGTGCACGATGATATCTTATTTCCAATTGTATTACTGGTCCAGCCTAAACATATTGGAATGTAAATGCTCATTTAAACATTTTCCAATTTCAGGTTTTATATTTTGCACAACCACTTATTGATGTCAGTGAAAGACTGAGTACAAAATAACAGTTGTTTTCATTATATTGCCTTGTGTGAGGTTTGTCCAAATGTAATGATTTATTCTTTGCAGGAAGATGTTTAGGTAAGATATTCATATTTTCTTAGATATGCTTTTTCGCTTTCTTGCTGTAAGTAATGTGAGAAGATTGATAGCATTGTCATGACGTTACACTAAATATAAACTGGAGAAAATGGACAGTTTAGCATAAAGACTGAAAGCGGGAGGAAACAGCTAGCCTGGCTCTGTCCAAAGGTAAGAAAATCTGCCAGCTTCTGTGAAGCTCACTCATTAACCCTTTATATCTTGTTTGTTTAGTCTGTACAAAAAGTGTAAAAACAACAGTTTTACAGGCTATTTCTTAGCCAGGACCAGTTGCAAGGCATTCAGCAGAGACTACACAGTAATAATCTGGCACATAACCCCCAAAGCAAACTGTTGTTTCCCCACTTTGATTTTTGTAAGGATTCTTTTTTTTCTTTTTCTTTTGATCTACTCTTGACAAGACAACGAATAATACAAGTATTTCCCAAAATGTCAAACTGTTCCCTTAAACTTCCCATTGTGGAGATCTGAGTTCCTTTTCTATCGCTACTTTTACAGCTTCTTTGAGTTTTTGCTTCTGACACATTTGGTTGCCACCATCCCCGTTGCACTCTCAACTTCAGATGCACCTGTCATGTTGATTACACCCCCAACGGAGCATGTGCACCATTCAGTGTCCTACATGCACTGCTATCTGAGCAATCTTCACCTTTTGTTCAAATGAGGCAACCCAGATACCCTCTGACCTACCTCTGCCAGAGGCCACATCTTCATTAATGAGTAAACTGGATGTGAGAAGGCCACCAGCAAAATGAGAACTCAGACACAATCTTGCAAGCTCGATAAAACTACTTTTATGAAAGATTTAGGCCACTCCAACAATCGTGTATCTAATGCTGCAACGCTACATTGATGTCAGAATAAGCCCTGTTCGTTAGATGCATTATCTCAGAGCACTTGGGAAATCTTAAGGGAGTTCAATTTGAGATAATGCTTCTGCAATATGAAGACAAACAACACATATGATAACACACAAGGCTTTCAGCATAACAAAAGGAACATGGGGGGGGGGGGGCAGAATGGCAGGAGTGCAAGACAACAACCAGCCCAAATGCTGTCGCTGCTTTGTTGTAATTGTACTGGGATAACATGAGAAAAAAAAGTAACCAAACCACGTTCAGCATTCTACAATAATTGCAAAAAAGGGAAAAGGCATTATAGTCTTAATCGGATAAGATATAGCTCACATATCCACTCGCTGCTTTCGCTGTCAGGAGCTAAATTAAGTGTCTCGATTCCACTGGGAGACCCAACAAAGACGCCTCTACTGGAGAAGTTAATGCTCTCTAGTGTTTTGTTCAGCTCCATCTTAATCCCCACAACTCACACTGGGCTGCAGAGGACTGTCTTGGGGTGACAACTGGAAATTGTACGGTGTTTGTGCGTGAGTGTGTGTGTGTGTGTGTGAGAGAGAGAGAATGTGTGTGTGCATAACACATGTGTTCTACAATCAAGCCAGTGAGTGCAGCTTAGGATCTGTTGCAGAACATCCTCTGTAAGGAGATTACTTTCTGCAGTTTGGTCGATTGGCAGAAGTTGCCGATGAACTTTGGCACCAGTGTCAAAACACCAATGCCGACCTTTGCTTACATCCCGCCGAGCCGCAACATAAACACGACTTGTGCTCATTTGAGCCAACAAGATCTAGGCAAGCACATTATTTTACCAGCAGCTTGTTTTATAGCTGCTAGCTGTTTTGTTACTGCTTTTCCACAGCAACAGTCAAGGCCATTTTCCATCCAGGCCTGCTCTTGCATGAGCACTCAAGCAGCAAACACAGGGCATCATGATGGACATATGGTCCAGTACTGAATTGTGCATTTGAACTGGTCATGTTTTTACCCAGGGGGATTTGAGTTTTGAAAAGGTTAAAATTATTAAAAGTCATGGAAGGAAGGGGTTAACCACTTCTGAAAGATTACTTAAGACATGGTTCAAGATTAGTCATACAGGTATTTTTACAACGCATATCTCTTTTTTATTCAGTTGAGAAAACAGAACTCAAATGAGATTTAAAAAATAAATAAAGTCGTGAATACTTTAGTGCTGATTGGCTCCTGGTAACCTTATAAAGTCAATATGGTTGTAGGGTCAAAACCCATAACCGACGATAGAAAAGTTGAATCCAAGCGTATTCAACGCAATAAAAAGATCATCATTGGCCAATGAAATCCACCTCATATGCGCAATTGCACGCTCTGACGCATTTTAGACGCCCTCCACCATAGACGGTTCCGCAATTAGCAGGATTGTTTGTGTCCCCAAAGTGACCCATGAACGTGAATGATTACCAAAGGACTCCCTCTTCTCCAGGCCTATGCTGGTTTGAGGCAGACTCGGGCTCCGCGCTGCCGGTCACACCGGTGCCGCTTCGCCGCGCGCTCCCATCCATCCACAGGTACTCATCCCCCAATGCAGCCCGCTGAGCATTTTCTAACCGTTTCTGAGCACCGGTCGATACATGTATCAATATATGCGTCACCATTCACTCATTCACTCAGCATCAGAACCGGTTAAACACGCAGTCGTTTGAAGATGACTTACTGCTGTTGCAGCAGGACATCTCTTAATTTGAATATGTGTGGAGGGAGGGGGAACAGACGTGGCGGAAAAAGCTTTTCGCTTTTCCTGGATCATGACATATTATAAAGCAACGTAACCTACATATGGAAGTCAATTGTAATCAATTCCAAACGCGATGTCCATTTCAAATTCGTGCGCAATTCAATGTGGGACAGCGGGTTATTTGACAGGCGACCGGCGTTTGCGCTTTAAAGGACTCCACATTCAAATCCACCAAAGCACCATCGATGATCTTCCTTGCGAGCTCATTTCTGATTTCATTTGTTTCATTTCTGATCTCATTCGTTTAATTTCCATCACATATGTGACTGTTTCTCAGTCATCCACAGCGGACTGTTCCGCAATCCATTTTCGCATCCTATCCATCAATCTTGCTTGTCGCGGAGCTGCATCGCATCCTTAATCAGCTCTACAGTTTCACAGTTTTAAACAGTCCTGTTAATAGAGAAGCTCAGAACTGAGATGCCACTCACCTTATCTCATTGGATGTTTCTCTGGAGTGTCCCATTTATCCGTTTTAATCCACATCTGTGGTCCCTTCATTTGAGCGCTCTATTTCCCCCCAATGAGCGAGAGAGACCGGGAGAGAGGGAGAGAGCGTGTTTAAGAAAATCCATTTGTTAATTCCATTTCCAAGGTGAAATCACATTGCCTCGCTCTTTACATGTTCAGAATTCTTCCATAATTATAAGATCCCGTAAAGCTCGATCTTTTTTCTTTTTCTTTTCCTCCCTTCTCTCCAGCTCTGAAGTTGCCTGGTTACCCCTGTTTCCCATTCAAGGAGGCTGAGGGCTGCATGCAGCGGCCAATCATAGCAGCAGCCGGAGAGATTAACTATTTCTTGGCTCCACTATTCTAGACTCGGGCGAAAATGAGGAGAGTGGGCGGGGAAACTGGGCCCCCGGTGACAGAAGAAAAAAAATTAAAATGCATAGAGAATAATGTAGAGAGAGGGGATCCGTTAGAGGGAGAATGTGTGGAGGGGAGGGGGGATATAGGGGATTAAACATTTTCGAAAAATAAAGGATTGGGGAGAGGAGGAGGGACCAGTTGCCAGTTCTCACTACAACAAAGATGCAAGTGACTGATATTCCAGCCTCCAAGGATATTATGCAAACCGCAGTAGAGTCTCCCTTCCATTCCTTCTCCTTCAGAGGACAATAGGTCTTAAAGGAGCAGAGATCAGTCTTATTTCTCAAATCCCCAAAACGCAATCCATCAGGGTAATTGATCACCCCCCTTTAACCAGCCATCCGTCAAGTCAACGCTCTCTCCCCCCTCCTCCCTCCTCCCTCACCCCTGTCCCACTTCGGTCGCCTCATCATAGGCTGTATTGATTTCAATTTCCCCCCTCCAGCCGGGGTGAAAGGTGTAGGAGAGTGAGCCAGCTTCAATCACTGGTACACGGCACGTGGGGGCGTAATGACCCCCCACCTACTACAAACAGGTCAAGCCCCCCCCTCACACACACACACACACACACACACACACACACACACACACACACACACACACCCACACACCCCTACTGTACGGCCTTGACCTTTGTGAATGGCTGCAGCCTGCACACCAGTTGATTCAGACTGGCCCCCACAGGGTGCCATGCAGAAGTTCTGGTGCATTATGGGGGAACAGTTGGGGGTCCTGAAGAGGAGAGCGCAACAACAAGCCTCTCAAAGAGACAGCACCCGGTAGGAGAGGGGGGTGACCCATGTGTGAGGGCGCGCGTGAGACTGTCTGGCACATTCCAGCAGATAGAAGGAACCATGAAATATGTTTTGTTACATCTTAAATGTCAACGTTCTTGTTTTTAAAAAGCATTGTTTTACATTCTACATAACAAAAATATGTCAGTTACATCGGATTCTTGCTTTGCTGCAAAAGGAGTTCACACACCACGGGAAAAAAAGACAAAGTTTTTCCCTTCATCTGTTTGTTGTTGTTTTTCAGCCGCTGAGTGTGATTGATGCATCGCTGGCTTCACTCCATCCCACAGATTACAAATGAAAACAACAGTGTTGGGGTCCTCCCTCCCCCACTGCCGGACGAGAGCTGTGCGTGTGAGTGCAGTTGTGTACACAGCCCACATACACACTGGCAGAAGTACACACACTACAACATACACTTAAGCGGTTGATTGACGTGTAGCTCTTGGCTTGAGCACAGCTTAATCCCGCTGCTTTCACAGATGGACTCAGTCTTCCTCTTTTTGTCTGGTGTCACCAGTCAGTAGTGGCATGTTATACATGTACACACACACACACACACACACACACACACACACACACACACACACACACACACACACACACACACACACACACATACAGTACCATGTACTTTTGTTTACTGGGGATGGAGGCTGCTGTGTGGCTTCTAATCCCCTCTGTAACCCGCCCTCCGTTTAGCGGCCACCCCTGCTACTGTGTGTACACACACACACACACACACACACACACACACACACACACACACACACACACACACACACACACACACACACACACACACACACACACACACATTCAAACACACAACTCTTTGGTCATTAAAAAAACAAAGGAGGTCAGTATCAGGCAGCTGGGTCCTGTGAAGCGAGAGTTAATCCTCATTTTCAAGGCCCACAGACAAAAAGAAGCTTCACAGATGAAATGTTTCATGAGTTACACATGAACACATTGCGCTTTTGCCACCTTGTTCATTCATCCATCCAACTTTACAATAACAGAAAAAAAGAGTGTTGTTATTCAGGCTCCTCGTAGGTTGCTGCGGTGCATTATTAGCGCAAATCAAGAGGGGGAAGATTAGATTTTTCTCCCCCTTTCCTAATCGTATTCCGCTTCTGCAAAGGCTTTGATTTCCATGTAGATGGAGCCGTGTTGATAACGGCAGGGAACTGCCCTGGAGAAATGAGGCAGAGCGATAGGATAAGGCGTGCAGATCCCCATCCAGACAAAAAAGACAAAGAGGAGAGTCATCACCCCACATGGCGGTTAATCTCCATTCAATCCAGAGATTACCGCAGTCAAAATTCTCATCGCTGCACCCCGGCAAATGATTAGTCATCTCCCAGAGGAGCGGTGGTCAACCGATGCCTGCCTTGGTTTGAAAGCTGATCAATATTAGTTCCTGGTTACAATGACGGCGTAGCAGATTTGGGATCGCGACACAACATGTGCTTCAATAGCAGAAAACATGCTTATTGCACAGCCAGTCACTTGCGACAGTGTTTCCTGGGCGTGTAGCTCGCTAAAGACTTGACCACTGATTAGACCATTCAGCTGTTTTCTTGACACAAGAAAACAAGCAGCGAATGAGCTGGTTCTCCAGGAGAGAGGGCCGCTTTCTCAGTATTGTGCTCAACCTACACTGAGTTCTATGCTAATGAGCTGTTTTAATTAAGTCTAATCGTATTGTCGTATCAGTGTGTGATTAGCATTCAGAGAGGAACAGTGGGGAGAAGCTTGACATCGATAAATGACATGTGACCCTTGGCCCCCCCCCCGCTGCTGAAAAGTTCCTCTCCCTTTATCAATCTCATCCAGGCCTCTTCATTTCCTGTCGCATGTCTAATCATAATGTACTCAGACAGCAGTCGGTCTGGAGGCCATACCCCTCGGGAGACAGGGCGCCGAGCACCTGTGGCCAAGCAATACTCCCACTTTTATTGAGGGAGATAAGCAAGTCATACAAGCTAACTGTCATGTCATGTGCACACACACACACACACACACACACACACACACACACACACACACACACACACACACACACACACACACACACACACACACACGTCTGCCGTGTTCACATTTACGTTTTAAAGCTGCACTAATCAATATGTTTAAAATAAGAGTGTGTCAAAAGACGATGTTTAATGAAGTCAGTTCAACTTGGTAACGAAAGTTCACCTGCTGCCTTGAGAAAGCTAGTTGATTCAACTTGAAGTTTCCTTTTGATTCAACTGATAAATTTAAGTTCATAAGGTTGATGTAACTACAACGTGCTAGTTGTCTCAACATTAAGAGTCAAGTTATCAGAGTTGAGTGAACTGTTTGTCCCTTGTTGTTTGAACTTGATCCACCAAGTTAAAACAAAGAGTGTTTTTACATTATCAGTTCGAGAAAACTTTCCTTAGCTAGTCAAACAAACGCACATTTGTGCTTTTATGTAACTCAGTTACAAGTTCAAATAACTTTACCATGTGTGTACAACTTGCTATTTCAAGTTAAGAGGACTTACATTCAAATTTGTTTCAACTTGCATATAAACGTTATTTTTTACTGACAATTGAAAGCTTGCTTGCTTTATAAAAAAGAAATGACCAATAATTCATACTTCTGTTCAAAAGATATTACATTTATTGGAAGAAAATATACACAGACTGAAACATTTGCTACAAGTACATCTCAACGCACCCAAATAGAAAAATATATATAGAAAAAACTGCTCAAAAGATGTCGTTCATATTACGGGGTACTCCAGGTCAAGGCAGTAGATTGTGCCATCAACATGAAGCCTGTGGGCACGTCTCTGATGGATGATCATGATGATCATGTTGGATGATCTTCTCTGCT
Organism: Myoxocephalus aenaeus; assembly: GCA_038501785.1. NCBI lineage: Eukaryota > Metazoa > Chordata > Actinopteri > Perciformes > Cottidae > Myoxocephalus > Myoxocephalus aenaeus. Next base: position 3,425,548 of record JBAMJR010000162.1, read on the forward strand.
GCCTCGGCCACATCGAAGACTTCCAATCATGCAGAATGCCTTCGTGTCCCATCAACAGTCCAACCTGCATTCATCCAGGGTTTCTCCATGAACCTGAAGACATAAAAAGACATTCACATCTTAACTGACAACTCCAAAATAGTACTAGTTCAATGTTTTGAGAGTCCTCATTACAAATCCCTAAAACAAAAAAGGTGAAGCAGACTCCATTGAAAATGTATTTTGAAATTATACAAAATCTCTATAAAAATTAGTGTGAAGCTAATGAACACAACACATGTTACATTGTCGCAATACAACCATTGAGTGGAGTAAATGTGTAAACACAGTGTCTTACATCACAGTTCCGGATTATGTTGGAGGAATCCTCTGAAAGACAGTAGCACGAAGACCAAGCAGGGCCGCTGTTCTTCGGTTCTGGTTTGTGTCCTACAAAAACACACAAGAGAAGATGAATGCAATACCAAAAGGTATTTGAGTACAGAGAAGGCCTAAACACCGCAGATGATGCTGTTTATAATGATGGATTATTCTTCATTGTCCATTGAGGAGAATGCACAAAACTTACATTTCCACATCAGGTACTGGACATTCTTGATGACATCTGTAAACAGAAGAAAATAAAAATTGCACTATAGGTTAAAATTTGTGTTTCAGAAAAATAAAACTCACATCTAATATTTTTATTTATTATATATATATATAACATGTGTTTACGCTTAAATCATCAATCTTTTATTACATTTCTAAATAGTTATAACAAAAACAGGGATCAAGTGATTTTGAAGCAAAAATCCTCTAGTTTACAAAAAACAAACACAGTAGAGGGAGGGGGGTCAGTGCGCAGCTGCGTTCCTACAGCATAATATAAGTCATTACTGTCATACAAACTAAATATCAACACATTAATACATACATGTTGCCTACTGTCAGGTCAAAATAAAATACAAAGAGCAAGCAAAGCAGGGGCAGTGACTCAGCCGGTCAATGTGAATCCCTCAGCCATATGACTCTATACTGTAGCGACCCTGTACAGGCGTCTGTTGGTGGGGAGGGGTCGGTCAGGGGGCCTCTCACTCTCTCCGGCCAATCACAGGGAAGCAGCGTGCTCTTGGTAGGATTGCGGCCTGTGATTGGTGGAGTAGGGGGGTAGGCGGGTGGTTAAGGAGGAAGTGACGTGTGTTGTGGTATGTTATGCTAGTGTGGGGGATGCTACGTGTGCAACTGTTAGCGAAGAGCCTGTTGACAATCCTGTGACCACTGTTGTAATAAAAACCGGAAAGTTAACGCAACCCATCGTCTGCGTGTCGTATCTGCGGACGTTACACTGGTGTCAGAAGTGATTTACCGGACGTGAGTACGCCGTTGTGGAGCTAACCGAGCGGAGCTAACCGAGCGGAGCTAGCGGTTAGCTTACGAGCGATAATGGCCCGCGCCTGGAGAACGAAGATGAAGGAGGAGGAGAGAAGCATGGAGGAGGAAGGAGCTGTCGGATGGACGGACAGCGCGCCCAGGAGCTTCACAGCAGCGACCAGAGAGGCGCGGGACCGCTTGAGAGAGGCTACGGTCAGGATGGCTAGAGATGCAGGCATGAGCCCCTCGCCGGCGATTCCCGCCGTTTCTCCGGGGAATCGGCGCGACGACAGCGACGTTCAGCGCACCGTTGCAACCCCGTCAATAAAGACACCCAGATATTCTGGTAAGTCAGACTGGGACGCTTTCCTAGCCCAATTCGAACTGTTGGCCCATGCAGGGGGGTGGCCCATAGAGACAAAAGCCCTGCAGCTGGCGCTGTGCCTCACAGACGATGCGCTGTCGTGTTTGCTGTTGCTGAGCCCAGAAGAAAGGCGAGACTACCACGCGTTGGTGGGGTCTCTGCAGAGACGTTTTGGACAGTGTGTGCAGCCTGGATTACTGCGGAACGAGTTGAACAATCGCTGCAGGAAACCAGGGGAGCCGCTACGAGCGTTAGCCAACGATGTAGAGAGCCTATCACGGAGAGCGTACAACCATATGCCCCCCGGAGTACAGAGCGAGCTGGCACGAGACCAGTTCATCAGGGCCATCCACCCAGCAGACTTGCGGGTTCAAGTGCAGCTGCAGCACCCAAAGTCCCTCCAGGAGGCCTTAGAGATGGCTGTGGAGAGGGAGAATGTGGGGAGTATAATGGCCGGGGACGGTCGGAGAGAAGGACTACAGATGGTGAGGACTGCAATGGCGAGGCCCGCGGAGGAGGAGAGACCAGCATGGCTGACCGAGGTGACGGAGCTGATCAGGGCTGTGTCGCTGCAACAAACAAACCGGCCACGGCCAGGTCCCAGGCTTTGTTGGGGGTGCGGTCAACCGGGGCACTTAGCCAGAGAGTGCCCCACGTCAAGCAGGCCGCAGGGAAACGCCTCGGGGCCCGTATAAAGGAGGATATGCGGACCCTGTCGATAACTCCAACCCCAGGCCCACAAGCATCTACAGCGGAGGACGGAGCCCAGCAGCACAACCGGGGGGGCCAGGGTCCGCGTGCCACAGAATCCGATGTCGACTCGGGTCTGGAGCCTGTCGTGGCGGTGGAGCGTACGGGTAAGGGCGACTCTTGTTATGTTACGGTTATGGTGGAGGGAGTGGCCTGCCTGGCTCTAGTGGACACCGGGTCAACAGTGACATTAGTAAGACCAGATATGGTTCCAGATAAGACTGTACTTGAACGCACCTCGGTGCGTCTGCGCACGGTCACGGGAGAGTTGGCTCCCATGGAGGGCAGAGTGAGGCTGACATTATCAGTGGGGGGGGGGTGACAGTGTGCCACCTGGTGTGGGTAGCAACAGTACAAGACCCGTGCATATTAGGTCTGGACTTTTTGAAGGCAGCGGGCTGCCAGCTGGACCTTCAACAGGGCACAGTGAGCTTCCAAGGAGGGCCGTATGTCAAAATGAGCCCCACCCTTATTCCTTCCCTGGCCCTGTCCGTCCCGTCAGCGAGTGCGGCGGAGGCGGAACCCGAAGATCGGTTCCCCCCCTCTGTTTCCGCAGAATCAGGCGTTCCCTCATCCGCGGCTGACCCCATCGCGCAGGAAGAGGACAAAGAGTTGCTGGGGGCAATGAAAGCAATATGGGACAAGAACCGGGACGGGTTGCACCCCCGTCAGCAGGAGTAGCTGTGGCAGACTCTATGGGAGTTCCGGGGCATCTTCGCCAGGAACGAAGAAGAGGTGGGACAAACTCACCTAGCGGTGCACATGATAGACACAGGGGACGCAAGGCCTATTAAGTGCCGCCCCCGCCGCCTTCCGCTGGCGCGCCAACATGCTTGTGATGAAGCAGTGGCAGGCATGCTCCAAGCCGGCATTATAGAGCCTTCAGACAGTCCATGGGCGGCAGCTGTGGTCATGGTGCCAAAGAAGACGCGGGGCTGGAGACTCTGCGCAGACTACAGGCCGGTGAACGGGGTAACACGGAAGGATTCGTACCCGCTGCCCCGTATCGATGAATCCCTGGACCTGGTCTCAGGGTCCTCGTGGTTTTCCTCACTGGACCTCCGCAGTGGCTACTATCAGGTGCCGCTCGCCCCGGAGTCTCGACCAAAGACGGCGTTCTGCACCGGGCGGGGACTGTGGCAGTTTAAGGTCCTGAGTTTTGGACTGTGCAATGCCCCTGCCACATTCGTCCGGTTAATGGACAAGGTGTTGGAAGGGGTTCCCCGTGAGCAGTGCCTGGTCTACCTGGACGACATTCTGGCACATGGCAACTCGTTCGAGTGCGCGCTTGCATCACTGCGGTTGGTGCTGGGCAGAATCAGGTCAGCGGGCCTGAAACTGCACCCGGAGAAGTGCCACTTTCTTCAGAGGGAGGTGTCCTTCTTGGGTCACAGGGTAGGGGCCGAAGGCGTCGGCACCTTACAGGAGAAAGTGCAGGCAGTCGCCGACTGGCCAACTCCCACCAATCCGAAACAGTTGAAAAGCTTCCTGGGCCTGTCCTCTTACTACCGGAGATTTGTACGAGGGTTCGGGGGGACAGCTGCTCCGCTGTTCCAGTTGCTCCAGAAGGACAGGGAGTTCTCCTGGACGGAGGAGTGCCAGGCAGCGTTCGACAGACTGCGGTGTGCCCTGATTGAGGCTCCGGTGCTGGCTGCCGCCGACCCCAACTTGCCTTTCACATTGGACACGGATGCCAGCGGGGGGGGGTGTCGGGGGAGTACTCTCGCAGTCAAGACCAGAAGGGGAACGGGTGGTGGCGTACTTCAGCCGCTCATTCAGCAAGGCTGAGCGCCGCTACTGCGTTACCCGCAGGGAGCTCCTGGCGGTAGTGCTAGCAATCCGACACTTCAAATACTACCTGTGCGGGCGGGCGTTCACTGTGAGGACGGACCACGCGGCTCTGCAGTGGCTCATGTCGTTCAAGGAGCCGGAGGGGCAGGTGGCCAGGTGGCTGGAGGAGCTCCAGTCGTTTGAGTTCGTCGTGGAGCATCGGGCTGGGGCACGGCACACCAATGCCGATGCGCTCTCACGTCGCCCTTGTGCCGCCGACGAGTGCCGGTACTGTGAAAGAAGGGAGTCCCGAGAGCAGGAGCTGAGAGAGGAGGAGGGGGACTGCGCGGCGGTAAGACGGCTGGAGGAGGTCACGGAGCGGCAAGCGGTTGACCTGGCCGAATGGAAACGCCAACAGAGTCAGGACACGGACTTACAGGCAGTCATACAGTGGGTGGAGGCCGGGCAGCGGCCGGCGTGGGAAGAGGTTGCAGGCTTCTCTAAATCCCTCAAAGGCCTGTGGGCACAGTTTGAATCGCTACGCCTGAGTCTGGGTGTACTCCAGCGGGCATGGAAAGAGCCTGCAACAGGGGAGGCAAAGTGGCAGATGGTGGTCCCCAAGGGGCTGCGTGTCGCAGTGCTGGAGTCCATGCACGGGGCTGCAGGGTCCGGACACTTCGGTGTGTCCAAAACACTACGTCGCCTACGTCGGGGCTTCTACTGGGGACAGTGCAGGAGGGATGTGGAGGATTTCTGCCGTCGCTGCGATCTCTGCACGGCACGAAAGGGACCCCCAGGGCGCTCGCGTGCAGCGCTACAACAGTCCCTTGTGGGGGCACCGATGGAACGAGTGGCCGTGGATGTGGTGGGGCCGCTGCCTCGCTCGGACGGAGGGAACCGCTACGTTCTCACCGCCATCGACTACTTCACCAAGTGGCCAGAGGCGTACGCGATTCCGGATCAGGAGGCAGAGACAGTTGTGGAGGCGCTGGTGGGAGGAATGTTCAGTCGGTTTGGGATTCCAGAGAACATCCACAGCGATCAGGGCAGGAACTTCGAGTCCCGAGTGTTTGCCAGCATGTGCGAGCGCCTGGGTTGGTGGAACGGTTCCACCGCACCATGGGCCAGCAGCTGGCCATCCTTACATCGCAACATCAGCGCGACTGGGACAAACATTTGCCTCTAGTACTCATGGCGTGTCGCTCGGCAGTGCAGGAGTCTTCGGCCTGTACGCCTGCCCTCCTCATGCTGGGGAGGGAGCTCCGCACCCCTGGCGAAATGGCTTTTGGTCGGCCCCCGGAAGCCCCGGATATTCCACCAGGGCCCGAATTCGCCAGGAGACTACAGGATCGCCTCGAATCTGCCCACGAATTCTCGAGAGGTCAGCAGCTGAACGCCGGGGTGAGGCAGAAACGGAATTATGATGTAAGGGAAAGGGGGCAGCACTTTCGAGCTGGAGAGCTGGTGTGGGTGTACAACCCGCAACGGAAGAAGGGGCGGTGCCCAAAGTTGGACAGTCAATGGGCCGGCCCATGCAGAGTTCTGGAGCGGGTGGGAGAGGTCGTGTACCGGGTGCAGCTGCCGCCCAAGGGGAGGAGAGTGGTGCTTCATCGGGACCGTCTAGCCCCGTACAGAGGGACGCCGTCTCCACTGGCAAGGGGGCACTCGTCACAGCACGGCAGCAGTGGGCAACCTCCGGAGGCCCTGGAGGGGCTGTTTAGTGTTCTTTGTGGGGTCATCTGTGTAGTTATGTGTTCGGGGATAAGGCGGGTGGTTGGTGTGGTTCCTTGTGGGCAAGGATCTTTGTATGGGGGGGGTAGTGTAGCGACCCTGTACAGGCGTCTGTTGGTGGGGAGGGGTCGGTCAGGGGGCCTCTCACTCTCTCCGGCCAATCACAGGGAAGCAGCGTGCTCTTGGTAGGGTTGCGGCCTGTGATTGGTGGAGTAGGGGGGTAGGCGGGTGGTTAAGGAGGAGTGACGTGTGTTGTGGTATGTTATGCTAGTGTGGGGGATGCTACGTGTGCAACTGTTAGCGAAGAGCCTGTTGACAATCCTGTGACCACTGTTGTAATAAAAACCGGAAAGTTAACGCAACCCAACGTCTGCGTGTCGTATCTGCGGACGTTACAATACATTCAGACTGCTTAAAGTTCGTGTTAGCACGCGCTAGCTAGCTAACCGAACAAGCTAGTTGGATGGAGGAGGTGTGTTGAGTGAAAAACGTAATTTAAATGAAGCATGAAATAATGAAGGAAAATTGTGGTCACTTTAAAAAATGAACCAATAGGTTATTCTTCTACATTAATTACGTTTTATCAACTGCAGGACGGATAAAATAGGTCAACCGTTTGTCTTAGAAGAAGTTCTAGCTAAACATTAAAGCCACAAAGTTAGCCTTTCCAGACCATTGACAAGCACGAGCTACATAACTGTGTTACATTACTAACGTTACACATGCTATTAATTAAGAAAAATACTTAAAGTCATTATTTAAACTCACCTTCATGTGCCCAAGCAAAGCCAAAAGAATCCTCAGCGCTCTGGTCAGTCCGCTCTACTTGTTGCAGTTGGAAAGTAACGGTGAATTGCTCCGCTTCGATTCACTGGAGGTTGTCAGGTTAATAGAATCCCTCCGCCGGTGGAAATAGTCCTTTCTTGTTTACCACAAAATGCCTATATTTTCATTGGAATTTAAGTATATGACTTATCTGCAGTGTTTAACCAGTAGATTATGGCCAGGCTTCAACCTGCCCATGGTTTAAAAAAGACAGTTTACCTAAAACACAAACATGACTTTTTTTAAATCCTAACTCCCTCCTTTTCCAGTCTTTTCTTTTTTTTCACTGATAACTTGAAGAGCCAAGTTCAATTAACACTAACAAATCTCAAAAAGTCAACACAACGCATTATTGTAAGTTGAACTAAGTTTTAACTTGAATAGTTAAGTTAAAATCTATAACTTGTCAGAGCTCTTTGAGTTAAAGAGAAGAAGTAAGTGGACATAACTAAACAGGGCTGTGATGTTTTACAGTGTAGGGACGAACCCACGGCGGAGAATGATCACTGACTTCACTTCCCCTCAGCCTTATGGGGTGTTTTAGCATCTTTCAGTTCATTGTTTTGGTTTTCAGTCTCACATCAACCTCAAGTCCAGCTGGTTTTGGCCACAATTATTTTAGTTTTTCACTTAAAACCCCCCAAAATGCTTGAGATTCTCACCCCTCGCAACGAATGACACATTGGCCTCCACTCCAGTGCGAAACTGTGATTGTGGGCCAGTGCTGACGCTGACTCTGGTATTAGACATAGTCTTTGTATTGTGACACACGTTTAGCTTTGTGTGTAATGCTCTCTGCCATTGTTGTGTCTTGTCTGAGTCTGAAAGCACACCACCAGCTCATTAATCTCGTGTAGCCCGACCGGCTGTCTTGTCAAGGTCATGAAGGTCTGGAGAAAATCTTGCTCATAAAACACAATATAATTAGACCATGGAAACTTGGATGCAGCCACTCTACTTTCTTTGAAAATACTCATTCATGAAAATGGGACCTCTGCATTGCTTTCTGTTTGGGTGGAGAGAAATTCAAGGCTGCTGTGTCTTCTAACCTTGGGTTGCTTTAATGTGCCATGTCTGAATCTCAGACTCATCAGCAGTAAACTGTGACGTTTCATTCCTGCAAGATGTCAACTTTGCACTTTGGCGATGCATTTCTCTCCATCTGCTGAGCTCGCATTTTTAATTAGAAGCGCTAACACAATGTGGTCACATTGCATCTGTACACTTTTTGGATGCAGGATAGTGTACATATGTCTTCTGCCAGCTATGTAGGGTCTGAACATCTTGATTATTGCCTGTTGTAGAAATTTGGCAAACTTCACAGGCCATTTCCATCCATTTTACTCCAATATTCATGCCATATTCTTATACTCATGAAGCTATAGCGTAAGTTCAGACAGGAAGACAACCCCCTCACACCAGGCGGGCCCTCACTCATACGTCCCTCACCAGCAGCACGCACGTCATACCGGATGTCCCTGTCAGGAGCGTCAGAAGTGTCAGACTCTACCAGCTGTTCAGCAGCCGGGTGCGCCCAGCCATTAGCGCAGAGTCACGCCCTCCTCGCTATCCTATCAGCTCGCTGCCTTCTCCTTTAAATGTTCTCCTTCTCCGCCTCTAGCGTCCTGCTGCCGTCTCATGCGACCCGCCGCCTCCCCAGCACCATCCACCTTCTCAGATTCAGCACCCCATCGGCATCTCCAGCAACTCCAGCAGAACCTCAGCCACCACCACCAGTGTCTGGACTCCCCGGGGGGGATCTACAGATTGCTGCCGCTCAGGGCAAACACAGTGCGATCTCAATCTCCTCGCGGAGTCCATGCGCCAAATAAATTCTGTGTAACCATGGACTCATTATCGGCATAATAAACATTGACTACTAATCACCCACTGTCTCTCCTGATTGAAATGCATATTTCCATAATATTAAACAATTTTTGAACTGTTTGTTTTGTGCCGATGGTTCCATAGACATTGTAGATGGCATATGTTCACATATGAACTATTTCAATTTCTGAAAAGAAATCTCATCCAAAGATGTTTTACTGACCAAAACTGGTGAACCCAACTCTGTCTGAATACTCCACATATGTGAAAACAGTGAGGTGACACTGTCTTTGCCCAATCAGCAACTCTGAACACACAGCAGCTTATTCAGGGTACCATGGAAACACACGACACCTCACTCATGTCCAGTTTGTCAAAGAGGCCCTTTATTTTAGCGAGTGCTCTGAGTATTTAGAAACCCCGTCACACACAAGCACGTATTGTACGCGCTCTTTCCACCCACACATCACTGTGATCAAATTGTCACAGGGACCCGATGACAAAGACGATGTGACAGTATGCGATTTATTGTGTCAGGGAAGAAAGTAAAAGAGGGTAATTGAGGGGTAAGTGGAGGAAACAAAGTTTGCAGGTGTCAGCGTAACTTTGTCTGCCATCACAAGACTATGATGAATTTATTCATGGGTGGGTGACGCTGCCAAGTCAAGGACAAACACCATATAATTACCCCATGAATTTAGGAAGTGATTAATTCTAAATTCCAGCTATTTAATTAAAATATGCAAATAGACAGGCATCGTTGTTACATGTGACACACTTTGCAGAGTAACAAAGTTTGATGGGAGTCACTTCCAACCATTAGCGACATTAGCGGCCTAAAAAGATTCATGGAACACACACACACACACACACACACACACACACACACTACATCTGTCTCCATTGCACATTCGCACCATTGCGCATCACTGATTTACTGAGCACATTTGGGTCCAACAGTGGTGACTCAAGCAAGCTGACTCCTTCAAAGCAAAAGAAGAGTTGGAGAACCATTACACATATAATTGGATTTCATTTCAACCATGCGAGTGGAAAAAAGACTTGTCACCACCCTGGAGAAAATGGAGCCAAAAAATACAATCATTGTATTTACTGCACTGCATAGAGGGGGATTGTTTATGTATATGTACGGATGCGTTTCACACTGTCCGCCTCCGTGTGTGCAAGTGCGTTTTTCAGCCTGTCGTGTGTGTGTATGTGTATGTGTATGTGTGTGTGGGTGTGTGTTGTGTCAAATGAATGGAGAGAAAGAGAGAGAGAAATGGGTTTCCCTGATGCTCTTTAAAGCCACGATGCATCAGAGAGGAACAAATTGAAGACAGTAAATGCAGGACAGGAGGGAACCACAGCTTCAGCCATGCCTCTCCACTTTCGGAAATAAGCCTCACAAATTGTATGTCGAGTCTGTCACTGCTGCACAGCAAAATGTCCATCTTGACAAGACCTTCAGTGTATGGAGCCTCGGAAATGACCAAAAGAAAGGGTGATCCGACACTTAAAGATTAAAATAATGTTATTAAGATAGAAACATGTTGTCTCTAGGTAGTGCTAATGTTTTTAACCTTAAGCAAGCAGGTTAAAATGCTTTAGCTACTGGTATATACAGTAGTTTATTCAGTGATACTGCAAAAGCTTCTAGTATTTTGACTTGGTAGAGAGGAATTATTCCAAGATGGTAGCACACTGCTAATGATCCATTGATGGTAGACACACAAAACACACAGATACGAATCCAAGACTGAATCCATTCACTTAACTGAATATTCATGGTAATGCCAATATCATTATAATATAAGCATAAGGAAAACTGGAACCTTTTTTTTAAATATTTAATTGTACACCAAGACTCAAAAGGAAAGAAAAACATAATATAGTGAAACATAAATAGGAGAGAAAATAAATGCATGCACTTGCGTGCTCAAATTGCTTAATACACTGCATTTAATTATTTAACCACCAATATTAATCATTTATGTATTCATATGTATTTTTGACACATCTGATAATCTTTTTACTTGCTGTAATATATATTATTTCATAATGAAAATCACCATTTTGTGTCTATCTTGACATCAATGCATTAGTCTGCCATATTAACATGAAGACATTAACAGGTGAACAAGCTTTAAGTACAATGTTCTCATTTCGTGCCACATGGGTTCACTTTTTTGTGTGTGAGGAAGATGTTAAAACTCAATCCGAGATAAATGACGTGCTGAGATGGGTGTATTTTGCAGCGCGGCACCCAGATGCTGTGTCGGTCTTTCAGGACGGCGTCAGGAAAGTGGAGCTCCACACGGGGAGTCGAGGCGAGGGAGGAGGGAGCCTGGGAGCCTGGGAGCATTTGATTTTTCATCAAGCGCATCCAAATGCCTTCAGACCTCCCCTTCACAGCCCTGACAGGCACACCTACACATCTTCGCATCATCTCACTCCCGTGCACACTCAGACAGATGGGTGCAGCTGCAGCACACCTCTCTGTGTCTAACTGACATATATATTTAACCATCCAAACGTATTTTACATGACACACACGCACGCACGCAAGATGCAAATTGAGGCACACTGACACACAGGCAGGCTTTCCACTCACTGTTCCACGTGTGCAGGGCTGCCCCGAGATATTCACCAGACATTTTGGAGTTTAACTGGTGCAGGCCCAGATTGGAGGCTTTGATCGTCATGCACAAGACCAAAAATGTTGACTGTGGGTTATTTAGAAGCTGGAGGCTGAGTTGGACAACCGCACACCACTACAGAGCCTGCTTCTCTGGCATCTAGTGTCTGGGTTTCCTTCGCCTCTCACCGTCTCATCTCCATTCTTAAATGTGCCAACCTTTTGTTTAGAGAGTTTCTTTTTATCTGGCAGAATAGCTTGAAGCTTGACAATAAAACAGAAATGATAATAAGGCTGCTCTTCTGATATTCTAAGGGTCTGACCCAGTTTTGATTTGTTCCACGGGGGGTGTTACTGTGATACATCGCTTTAGAACTCAACTCTAAATCCTAGTAAACAGTGAATCCCCTCAATAATTACAGAAGAAACTTTCTCTGCACAAACAAGTGATGTTTGATGGTGGATTTGCTGAATATCCGCTAAGCCGGGCAGCCAAGTAAAATACTTGCAACCTACTTGGAAAGGAAACGACTGCAGGTATATGAGGAATCAGCCAGATTGAGAGAGATGCTACATGTGTGTGCATGTCTTTGAAGCAGGAGGAGCGACACAAGATCTGAGGGAAGCAGGGAGTCAGAAAGAGAGACAAAGGTAGAAGACAACGAGAGTAAAAATGAAAAATAGATAGAGAGAGAGACAGATGGAGGTTTGAATATTCTGCTTACTGCCATCCCTCCACATGTACTGTAGCGTGACGTGCGGCTGTCGCCATAACCCGCCCGATGAAGAATGAGGCAGATGTGTAATGGTGTAGGAGAAGAACTCAAATGTCAGTCGGTAATGGGCAGCCTGTTATATTAATCCCAGTCAGGGGCCTCCTTAAGACTTCAACATCCTTGGGGAAGAGTGTCATAAAAAATAACGCAGTAAAGAGAACCGTGTAGCAATGCAGCATGAAAAATGCCCTCTATCTGCAGTGACTCAGCCAGTGAATCCACGGTAAAGAGGAATATGTTTGCCCTCGCTCTTTCTCCTCTCATCTCTCTCTGTTGGTCTCTCCGTCTCGCTCTCCACACACACTTCAGTTCATAGACTCGTGTCCACACACACACACACACACACACACATACACACACACACACACACGTAGTCACAGAGGGAGACACTTGTTTAAGCACATTATCAAGGCCTGCTTACATTCATCGGGTCTTGTGACATACGATTCCAGTCATTGTCCTCAAATAGACATATGAATTCATGCATGCCTGCTCAAACAATCACCACTGTCTTTCCTTTTCTAAATCAAACAGCAGATGCAGGCGTTTTCTTCTTCTACCCCCTCCAGTTGGCTAATCTGTTAATTCTACATTCCCCGGGTGAGCCAGACAATAAGGACGATGGGCTTCAACGTTAAAACCGCTGGCTATTGGACCTACATGGTGAGACCGTCTATTGTTACGGGGCTTTCTAATGAAAATAGGCAGTGTAAACAACAATCACGACATGCTACTGTCCTAGATAGATACTACTGTGCACCGCAACACCATTAAACACAAAGACATATTTACGCATGACTGAGTAACTCACATTCATACTTTGCAATAGACCGTAGTGAGGCCAAGGACAGCACAAACATACACATGCATGAACTCTCATTTAGATGAAGTTCACAATGTGAAAGGTTCCCTGTATGTCATTCAGTGTCCTGAACTGTTTGTAGTGGGATATTGGGCAATATTCACTCCACTTCTTGGAGGCCTCTATTGTGTGAGTATTGTCTAGAAACATAGAGCAGCCTGGTTATTCATAAATCGCAGGTTTCTGATCATCTGTATCATGTTGTCTCTGTCGTTTCTGTACCGATTCCTTTACTGCAGCAGCTGAGGATTGTAGTGTTTTTTTAAGCTTAGTTTGTCACATTTAGACTTCGCACAGTGTAAAAAGAAATTGTGTACATTACAATGCATGAAATATGATAATTAATAAGGGATATTATTATGAATAATGTGCAATTGTATGCATATGAAGGTCACTGTTTCTATTAATGATTAATGTGTGAATGGATTTTAAAACAACGTTTGCATAGTGCATGTGGATCAGTGGTGTATAAAGTACCCAAAAGCCGTACTTGAGTAAAAGTAAAGATACCTTACTGGAAAATTACTCCAGTAAAAGTAAAAGTCACCTAATAAAATACTACTTGAGTAAAAGTCTTAAAGTATCTGATATTTTCTGTACTTAAGTATCAAAAGTATTTTTCTGATATAAAATGTACTTAACTATTGAAAGTAAAAGTAGAAGTACATGCTTTTAATAAAAAAGCAAAGGGTCAGAATTTTGAGAATTATGAAGTTTATTCTGGCCACCGTGACCAAGGACAAGGAGTTGTGTTGAAAATAACTGGGTTGGCTGTGATCCATCCATATATATTATGTTCAACATAATATATTGTACCTAAGTATACTCTTGCATCTACTATGAACTTATCATCATAATTCTCCAAAAAGCAATATGACACTAAGGAGTTGTAACAGTGTGGTTATAAGTATGCTCATTCCGCCCGGTACCGGTCTGTGGGTCCCTTGGTACCGGGCTGTGGGTCCCTTGGTACCGGGCCGCACAGAAAGAATGAATGGAAAATAAAAATAAAATTAAAAAAATAAAGGCCGGAACGATGTTTTATTGTGAAAAAAGACCGCATACATCCGTCTGTGGTAACCTCAGACGGAACCGCTTGACACATGTCAAGAGGTTCCGTTACTCTAAAAATGAAACTTAAAAGTCTGTTTAACTTTGCCGGTGTTCTGGATTAAAACCAAGGCAGAGTATCCTGAGATCGCCAAAAAAGCAGGAGAACCTGCTTCCATTCCAACATCCTGTCTTTGTGCAGCGGGTTATAAGTTAAGCAGTAGACTGGACTAAAGGTTTAGTTAGCAGTAGAGTCAGTAGACTGGACATAACAAACACACGTCAGGTGTCGTTGTCTCTCGGACCCGGTCCGAGAAAATATTGTCTTCACGTAACCGGTCTGTGGTGCATAAAGGTTTGGGAGTGCTGGACGAGAGGATGTAGAGGGCTAATGCAGAATATTGTGATTCGCAAAACCTGCTTGGTGGAGTCTGTGTTCTGTGTTTTTTTTCTTCTAAAGATAGATTTGATTTTGTAGCGAGTAACGAAGGTTTCAGGGGAAATGTATCGGAGTAAAAGTACCAGTTTTCTTTGCAAAATGTAGTGAAGTAAAAGTAAAAGTAAACAGAAATATAAATAGTAAAGTAGAGTACAGATATCCCAAAAAACTACTTAAGTACAGTAACGAAGTATTTCTACTTCGTTACTATACACCACTGATGTGGATGCCAGTGGACTGTTTTTATTAGAAGGAAGTGTAGTTCTCTTGTTCGCCTGAGGTGGCGGAGCTGAACATTGACTTTAAGCAGCAGACAAACCGGTCTGTAGAAGAAGAAGACTATAGCTTCGCCCCTGAAGCCCAATGGGCAAGAAATTTATTTAAGGTGGGAAAGTAGAACTAAACCAATGAAAGGGCCTTAAGCTATGTGAATGTCGGATATATAAACTAACACGCGAGAGTGGAAGGGGCTTCTCTTGGACGACAGAGGCGGCAGCTAACTGGGAAACAGACTGTGAATCTGTGAAAAGAGAGGGCCTCTATCGAGAATGCATAAGCTGTTTTTGTGATCAACCTTTTATTAAATACTTTTTAATTATAACTGATCGCATTCTGGACTTTCACTTCTCATGACCACCCGGGATTTTTAAGAATACTCTTCAGGATGAACCCAGTTAGCTTTTCTGACTTCCTGGACTTTTTTGCCTTTAATGTGCTGCTGGAAGAAGCTTAATACAGTCTGTCCTCCATATTACCAGTTACCGACATACACTTTCATTTTAGCTTGTAGACCAGGGGTGGCCAAACTTTGATTATGGGTCAGAAAAATATAAGGAGTCACAGGTCAAACACTAGTAAATGTATGTTTTCAAGCAGGGGCAACAACATCTGTGTTTATTGATCAGAAAACCCCATGTGCCATAAAAATAGAATTTCCTATCAAAATACTACACATTACTATCAAACAGTTTAACGTTTGACATGTATATTACATATATTACAAAAATAATTTCTGTATCTGCTGCTCTTAAATTTGATTGAAATCAGTTTCATGTTTTTAATCTGATAATACAGTGTGGCCTAATTGCCCAGTTGAAATGCGATTTTATCTGTAAATCTGCTAATAGGTCAACTTAAAAAATACATACATTATTAGTCAATTATTAGTTCCTGTTCATGGACTAAGTACCCACTTAAAAGATCATGAAGCAAATTTACATGTAAGAGATACATTTGCCTAATTTCAAAATGTCAAACAGAGCAGGCAGAAATGGTAAAATATTTGTTTCTGTGCCAAGATGTTAAGAAACATAATTTCCCTGAATGTATTTAGTGTTTATGTCTATATATACATTGTGTAATTTATCAGAAATATGCATAAGCCATATTCTAGTTTATTTTTAAAAATTCCCTGCAGGCCATTTAAAAGACGAGCAGCAGGCCGCAGGTAGGCCACCCCAGATGTAGAGCATCATTGCATCATTTATGATCCTATGTTTTGTTTTACTGTCTGACTATTACATAATTTAAGTTGAGGAAGCACTGCAAACATTACATGGCATGTGTGCAGGAGATCACAGATCTCAAGCTCGCATATAAGGCTTTTCACAGCAGACACTTGGCCTCGCTCACACTAACGGGCCAAATAAGTCTTCTTTTTTTTGTTGGCATATCCAGATTGTATCCAGATTGATTTTATAAAGTCTGCACAGCAAAAATGGTCCGCTCTGCTGATGTGAGCCATGTGATTAAAGCTATGGAAAAAGCGAGTAGGCAGACCTTGAGTTGTGATTGCTTTGTCAAACTAGTATGTGCAGGGTCAAGGATAAAAATATCATGGTTACTGATATGCCAACATGGATGAAAAGTCCCAACAGTGCTATGGATGAGCTACTTGCTGGCTCACAACTCATCCGTCTTCACGTCAACTGAGCAAACTCCATTCACAGATGAAGACCATGTGATATGGTTGAAAGACCAGAAAAAGCTTGGACCTTAAGTTGGGAATTGTTTTGTCAAACCAGGCGAAATCTTTTATGTTTTTATGTTTTTTATGATCTTGGTTAAATTTGACTATTATTTGCATTTAAATGACTATATTTCCTAAACACACATTCAATCCCTTGGGTACTGTATGCACACATGCAGTAAATGCTTTGGGAGCCTAATGCAAATAATCTAGTACTAGAATAAAATGGTATTTCCTTTCTACTGACATACTGACACTCTTCCAGACATTGAAATAACCCCACAGCCGTGCACTTCTCTTACAAATCTGTACACATAGAGGCGAGTCAGAGAGAGAGAGAGAGAGAGAGAGAGAGAGAGAGAGAGAGAGAGAGAGAGAAGCAGCATGACAGCTTCTGCTGTGGCGTCACTCATCCGTGGTCTGCTCCGATGCAGATGTGCGCTCTACCTCGTTAACCTCGACCAATGGGAGCTGCCCGCGCGCAGCTGTGCAGCTGACATGCCGCTCTGCCTCACCAGACTGCAGTGCTGGCACGAGGAACCCACTGGCACCAAGTCCACACATACTCACACGCTCGGACACATGTACGTACACATACAGTACATGCACGTGCACATGCACACACACACACACACACACGAATAGAGAGGAGAGTGTTCAGACATGACTGTGTTTTTAAACAGGATCCACCTCTTTTGACACTCAAGAGCGTCACGCTGCTCAGTGTGCTGGCATGTATTACACACAGTCACCTTGTTCAAGGCCAAAAATAAATAGGTAATTTATTGACGGGGGCGGGTTTCCTGACTATATTCAATTACACTTTGCAAGGGGCTTGTAGAAATGTATATCTATTCCTATAGTGTTCACAGCGGCTCTGCATCCTGCAGGGCTGCAGCTACTGCTACCACCCGCTTTACAGTAACCATAGCAACTACTTTGGGCTACCAGGGCTTTGAGGGGAGGAAGGTCAAAGGTTGAGTTCTGTTCAGTGGAGGCATCAAATCTGCTCTTTGCCTAGACAGCAGCTCTGAAAATTGATGTCCAGCAGGGGGGGGATCCGTGGAGCGAGCTGCTTTGGGGGGGTTCAGGCTGCTCTGACCCTCGCTAAAATGTGCTGCCCACAGCCACTGTGACTGACTCCCTCTCCGACTGATCCAACGGCTTTTGTGTCTGGCGAATCAAGATGTTTTTATCTGCCTGCGTGAATGTCCCGAAACATCAGAGGGTTTGAAATGTTAGATTTATTCCAGGGCACTCTCAGTCTATCAGTTTGCAGTCTGTTGATTTGTCTCTTTTTGCCGTTTTCCCCTTACATCAGAAGCAAGCCCACAGGTGGTCGCTTACTTTATCGTAGCCATGGCAACTGCCCACAGAAAGCCAGCAGTGTTTGGCGGAGAAGAAGAAGAAGAAAGAAAAAAAAACCTTCACGTACCTTTAGAAGGGCAGCTCCTTGGACGAGTGTGGGTGGTTTCTCCTTTGCTAAGTGGGTTTCAGGCTCTGAAGGACCTCAGACTGACTCAGAACAAAATGGACACTGCCCCCCCTGTCAGCCCAGGTGGGCCACATCCATTCCCCTCAAGGCCAGTCCACAGATGGGCTGATCCAAGAGGGGGTGACGTGCGGGGGTGGAGGGAACTGGGCACAGTCCTGGCACAGAGGAGCAGAGCCATCTGCCTGACAGGCAGATGGCTCTGCTCCATTTCGGACTGCTCCATTTCAGACCCCTGCTCTGGCTCTCCAGTGCTCCCACCACAGATGGACAGCCTTCAGAAAGGTGTTAGTGATGCCTGGGCTGCATCACAGTGACACTAGGAGGGCCGTACAGTCTGGCTATCATTAAAGCAAAGGCTGAGCGAAGAGAGGAGGAGGAGGAGGGAGGGAGAAGGCAGGAGTAAATCTGTGTATTTGAACAGGTGGAAAGGGGTTAAGACGCAGAGCGGGGAGCTGTCAGTAACTGATATTTGCACATAACATTAAGTAAAAGCCGTGTGTGTGGCTTCCAGATATCAAATGTAACAGCCCACAGCCTCTCATTCTACAACCAGCGCACCCACACAGCACCACCGCCTCTATCTACTCTCCTTTTGTCCTTGTTTTCTTGTCCGACACCCCTGCCCTTCTGTGTCATTTTCTTTTTCTCCCGTCTCTTGTGTGCAATGTTTGAACACACACATCGTTTTCATTTTCTCACCCAGGTTACCTGTCAGTCTGTCTGTGCTTGGCTGTCCCTGCAGTCCTTTATCCATTCAACTATTTCCATCCTCACCTCTCCTTCATCACATTATTTATTTTTGACCTTTTATTTCTCCTCTCCGCTCTCCCTGGCGGTGGTAGCCCCTCACTAATCCTTTGGGATGCAGTGCAGCATCTCTGCCGGGGTTTTCTGGAAGTGGATTTGTAAGAGAAACACCAGTAAGCCTCTCTCTCCCCCTGTCTTAATGGCAGATTAGAGCATTGCTCCAGCATTAAGTCGACAAACACACAGAGCCTCGCAGGCAGGTACAGGAGTAAGGTGGAGCAGCTCGACATCTGTCAGAAAAGTGGCAGCGAGAAACAGAGGTAAAAGAGGGGGGGGGGGGGGGCGATCATCGTAAACTAAACATAAGCTGCTTAATGTACCACCTGCTTATTCAATTTTTCACAGGAGAAAAAACATGTATGGTGAAACACACATGAACCCCCACATGTTTACCTTTTCACGGTGATGTTGTGATGTTCGGAGAGGATGACCTTTTTCAAGACATTGGGTTTGACTGCGGCGGTGTGTTTCTGTCCCGTGAGCAGCAAATATAGAACATGGTTGCAGATAATATCCCATGACACAGACAGTGTATTTAATACAAGTGAAAGCTTTTTATAATCATAATCTCATCCCATGAATAAAAGCCATTAAAACCTGTTTTATTACATCATGTGATTTTATTACAGTTTAAACTTGAATATGTAAATACATATATTGTTTAAAAATTGTACCGTATTTATTGGAGCTGTATTCTATGGATACTAATATGAGCCACAAGAATATATGAAGGTGTGAGTTTGTCTTCATCACATCTTGATCTAGGTCAGTTGTTGCAGCTTCAAAGTCAGAGCCCTGCTAGCTGTTTCCTTGGCATAACATACTTTACTTTATTTAATTTCATTGTATTTTGATCTTCTCCTTTACTGCTTTATCATAATTATTAACAGCTATCACATATTCTTATAAAAACATGTTAGACATCATTGTTGCTGAAAAATCACATTTGTTTGCATAAATGTAGTTTCTATAGCTTTAACTTTAAGGCAATGGTGGGCACCGCTCCTCAAAAAAACTGAAATCTTGTGGATAATGTCTTATGATAAGCATAAATACGCCCACTGAATTTTTCTGGACACTACACTGAGAACCAGCTGTTGGCACACACTGACATCCTGGATGTCTTCATCTGCTTATCCTGCAGATGATCCGACAGCTGGATGTTGCAGCCTCGTCGCTCCTCCCGCCGCTGCACGACACAGTCAGAGGGACTAACCTAACCTCGTGGGCCAGGTAAGGCGCTCTGACAGCAGAACAGAACACAGGGCTCGTTACTGGGTCAGCCCTGTGAACCGGCACTGCGGCTCAAACATCTGACCTACATTACGCTTCACGTAGCCTAGATGAGCCGCGCTCCAGTTTACAGAATTATTTCGACAGTTTGGAAAACATCACATAAGCTACAGTACTGCTGGAGTGCGTGTACCTGATGTGCATGTTAACTTCACCTAGTCAGACATTTTTCTTTCAGTTAAGTGATACAGACTCAAACTAACCCGTTATTTGCTTTCTTTTTTTGCTTTAATCCTTCCTCTGAACGCCAAGTTTCTTTTATGTGTGGAGCATCCACTCCAGACACAACTCCAGTACACTACTAAATACAGAGAGCTCTCCCTGGCAGCAACAGGCTTAATCAGCATTTTTCTGCAAGGACTTGAATTGAATGGACGTTCATCTGTAAAAGTTCTGCACTCCAGGTTTTAAGTCAAAACTGAGTTTATTGATAAAGAAAGTATTTTTTTTCAAATTCAGTATCTTCAAAGACATTCACAGATTCTGGATTTTTCAATAAGGATGTTTAATGTTTTGGTATAACATGTCTGGAGGCGATTTTTTATTATTTATGGTACCCCGTATTTGGAAGACAACACATTGTGTCGAAAACTTGCACCACTGAGGTGTGCTTCAGTGTAGTTATCAATTCAAACAGTTTGAGTAGCTAGTGTGAAGGATTAAGCCTCATGTCAATCGGACAAAAAGTAAACATGCATTATTTAAGCACTAATTTGGTCAATTTGGACTGATCCTGCTCAATGTGCACAAGCTTGCTTGTGCTTTATAACCAGCGGGGGAAGAAGTACTCATTGGGGAGTTTGTCCTCCACTAATAATTGTATGTGCGATAGAAAATGCTCATTTCTGTTTTGCTGGGGAGGGTGTCCTGCTTCGGTCAATAGTTCAGCCACTGTTCTTAATGAGTGTGCAAAGTAAATTGAACTGCAGAAATTGAAGCAAAAGTCCTTTGTGCTTTATGCTACGTTGAAACAATTGAGTTCTTATTTTTTTTATATCAACACACTTAGCACTAAACAACTGCACGGATGACTTGTAAAGGAAACATGTAGGCAAAGACATGCATGTGTTGTTGTGTTTGTGCATCTCCTCCAGCGACTGACTCCGATTCCACATGTGTAACTATGTATTTTGATGTGTCCCCCCTTTGTGGACGGCCTATTAGTGGGACAAAAGCACATGTTTCCCTCTTCATTTGAAAAAGATCAGTGGATTTACACAAAGGCAACCCAATTTAGAAATCTCCAACAAAGCTCGCCTTCTTCCTCCTTCTCCCCTCTGCTTCACTGTCTCTGTCCCACAAACATTTGCACATTTGCATGCTCTTTGAGGAAGTAGTGGTTCTCATGCAAAAGCCCGAGCTGTGAGAAAAGGGGATTGTGGAGGCTAGCGACTGAAGGGACAGAATTAGTGGAAAACTGAGAGAGAGAGAGAGAGAGAGAGAGAGATGTATGGGTGAGAAAGGTCCCCTGAAGAAGCTTAAGTTGGCTCTTTTTAAAAACGCTTTGATCTCGCTCTGAAGCCCCTCACCCAAGAATTAAGACTGTTGCTTTATTAAGGACCTACTCGCCATGCTTTGCTCTGTCGACACTTTTTTTATTTTTTTTACTTTGGAGCTCAAATTAGCAATTCAAATATGGGCTATTTGGATATGCTCGCCCAGCTCCCTCCCCTCGGCTTTCCAGGCAGTTTGACAATATTTTTGTTAAGCCCCATTTCCCCCTAACGCAACTGTAGCAACAGGGGAGAGAGAGAAGATGGGTATATACAGGGGAGGGCGGGGAGATGGAGGGAGAGAGAGAGAGAGAGGGAGAGAGGGAGAGAGAGAGAGAGAGAGAGAGAGAGAGAGAGAGAGAGAGAGAGAGCATATGGAGCGAGTGTGGGTGTGGAAGGTCAAATAGGAGACAGAGTGGCCCTTGCCATTTGGCATGTTCTCTCCACTAAGCTAATATGAGGGATAATGACGGTTATTGGAATAATATGGTTCCATTTAAAGCTGAAAGGTTGAAATTCATTCAGGGATTATATAACAGTGCCACCCTGCTATTAAACATTTTTTTGTTGTATTTTTTATTTTAATTTTGACCTGAAGGACAAAATGTACTGTTGAACAGTCAAGCTATTTAAAAACATTTCGAAACTTCAACTTCTATTTCCTTAAAATATTTTTTTTTCCCTAAAGTTTCACTAATACATATCTTATGATAATAATGGATTCATTGACTGTGTATTGACTGTGTGTTTTGTATTTTGAGTCCACAACTTTAATGTTTTGATTCACTCACCGCTCTCATCAACTTGTTTTCAGCAGCAATCTTAAGCTAAACTAAAACTAAAAACCTAGGGAAACTATCTGGTCAGCACCAAACAGCACACAGACACAAGTTAGTAGATAGCTGGTGAAAATTGTGGAGCATTAAGCTGTTACAGAGACATATTTTTCTTTTGGAGTCTGTGGAGACCAAAACAGTGTGAAAAGGAAAGTGAATATATTGTTACACTGAATCGGGTGGACAGACACCCTGGAACTCCAAATGAATGCCAATGTTGCTTCATGTGTGCTGGACGTGTCAATAAAACATTGATTGCATTTTCACCAAAACTTAATTACATTTGTCATACTACATATTTGTACATATATATATATATATATATATATATATATATATATATATATATATATATATATATATAACATTTGGTCTCTGCATTTAACCCATCCACAGCAATTTAGGAGTAGTGGGCTGCTTCGTCATGCGAACTATGGAGAGACCAGGGATCGAACCGTGAACCTTGAGGGAAGACCACTCTACCGATGAGCCACAGCCACCCCTCTTTTTTATTATTGTGTTTTCTTCTGCATTATGTTTTGATGCTTTTAATGGTTTTATGTGAAGCACTTTGAATCGCCTTGTTGTTGAAATGTGCTATACAAATACACTTGCCTTGCCTTGCCTATTAGAGTCCTTAATGGCTTTCAGCCATGGTCATGGCTTACATTTTGTATTTAGACTCACCTGTCTCATATGTGTTATATAAAATAAATCAATGCTATAACAGCTCAGCAGCTCTTATGAAGTGACTCTACACTCCAGCCAATAAAAAGTAGATAACCACTCAACCAAGTATATAAAAGAAAAATGGGAGAGCTCTCTGCAGATCTTCAGTCTGTAGTAGCCAGTGCTGTTCTTCACAATGTTGTGCTGGGGTGGTGGCACCAAGGCTTGGAGGTCAGCAGTCTTAACAAGCTGATGAGGAAGGCCAGCCAGGTGATCAGATTGGAACTGGGCAGTGTGGAGCACAAGGGAAAAATAGAAACCATCTTGAATAACTCTTCTCATCCTTTCTACAACAAGCTGTGGCAGATTCACAGCATGGTTGCAGAGAGAAAGACATTTGTGAGGTCACAGTGACCTTGACCCATTGACCATCAACATCTACTCAGTTCCACCTAGAGTCCAAGTGGACGATTGTGCCGTTTGAAGACATTACCTTGAGGCATTCACAAAAAAAGGACTGACGGACAACCCAAAAACAAAAGACTACAGCTTTCGCCAGCACAGAGGCATAAAAAAGAAAGTACACCCGAGTCAGCTCCAGTGCCTCAACCAATTGTTCCTTCTGGGTTTACTTTGGTGATGAGGCCAGTCTAAAGAGAGTGATAGATGCAGCAGGAAGATCCCATAAAGAGAGAGAAGTTGCTCCAAAATGGCTTTAAACATTACGATTAGAGTTACTTTCAAGCAGAGGTAAACACAAACGCTCACACCCAAGGTTGTATTCATTTGAGGACGTTCACACACATTCATCATGCACAAGCATGCGTGTGTAAGTTAGAAGCCTTTGCACAAACACACACATAACACATTTGAAACCCATACACAACCTCTCACTCTCCCAAGCTCCTTCTCGAGGACATGACGGTGAAATTAAACATTATTCTATTATCTTGTCTATGTAAGATGTGGGGAAATATGACAACAACAGCTAATGAGGTGAATCATATATCCCCTTCATGACTGAGGCCTCCATTCCAAGCTCAGCCACAGAAGCCAAAAAATGTGGCTGGATTGGCACGGCCCGACCAATTTTCTTTTTTATCAGATTGTCTGTTTGTTCAGTATTATCCAAAACAAAGAGACGGGGATGGGAAAGTGACAGTTAAATGCTAATTCAATATGTCCCTGTCCTGTCAATCAGGTCCGACTGATTAGCGGCGCTTGTTCATCTAAATGTGTTGTATCACCTCCTTGCCAAAATATAATGTGATTCTTTCATGCGTGGTAGGCCCGGGCTGAGGCGCAGTGCTAAGTCAGCGCTCTAGTTAATAAGTCCTTTTCATTAAACAAGCGTTCATTAAACATTCATTCATTCACTCATCCTCATTTGCATTTCCTCATCATAAAAGCATTCATGAAACATTCATTTGTTCACTTGTTCTCATTTGCATGGTTTCAAATGCATTCTTCAAGGAATGAATAGGGCAGAAATATGCAGAGAGCAAGAGAAGGACAGAAGTGAGAATGAGAAAGAGGACGAGGAGAGATTGTTATTACTCCATTTGAACAATCTGTCCTGTCAATGACAGTAGAAATTAGATTATATTTCCTCTCATCATTATGTAGAGGCACTCGCCATGTAACAAAAATGGCATGTTGCACAATGCAGGGGCCATAATATGAAAACAAATCATTTCTGATATCAAAGCATGCAGAGGTGGAAGATCCGCACTTGGTTGTGGTTGAATAACGCACCTGCAGTACAAAAGCAAACGACATCCCATTTTGATGATGATGGGACTGGATAACAGTTACGCAATGCACCTGCCTATGTCACCATATCCCAAATAATAAATATTGCAAAAATATGCAATGAGGTCACGCATATGACATTACATTACATCTTTTTATTTCCTTTTCATTTGATCCATATTGTATGACCGAGCTCTTCCCTACATGCTTTTCTCCCCTCTCTTGAACAGGCTACACATCAAAGACATATTCAACAAATCCTATGAGAAATAGAGCAGCATTGCTCTATACAACAGTGCTATGGGAGCAACTCCCACTACATACGGTATGGTTTGTGTATGTTTGTGAATGTCAATATGATAAATTGAATACCGATGATGCAGTGGCGAGAGATTAGATTTATACGTTTCTAACCCTGGGAGCATTCTCCAGCCTCTATCCTCTCTTCATTACCTTCTCCTTTCCTTTTAACGTGTGCCGTTAGGGGAGACATCAATCTGAGTGACAAGTTGTGTGATCCTCCTCCCGGGCTTGGTGGGAGAAGGAGGGCTGTCAACATAAATATCCTTCCTGGATTCGCGGCGGACATTGAGAAGCCATGGCCACCATGAATCCTCATCCATGATCCCAGTCAGAAAAACATGAGCCCATCAGCATGGCTGAAAACCTTGCCATCACTTGCAAACGCCACCCTTTCCCCTCCCCTCTGCTACCAACATGACAAATAGTGTCAGTTTAGTGCTTGTTCTTGATTGTTTGGCCATTCTATTTCCACACAGGCAGAAAAAGGCATGTCTCCCAGCGGCCTTTCTTCCCAGTTTGACTAAAACAAGCTCAAACATGATTCTATGTACTGTACCTACATGCATTTTGATGTAGAGGTTCTCAGGCAAACTCAAATCTATCTCAGGTCCAAACATATAAAAAGACGAGAGAGGTGCAGTCAGTAGAGTGCCGATCTCCGCCAGGTGTGCCTGCAACAATAGGGTGACCAGACGTCCTCTTTTTCCCGGACATGTCCTCTTTTCGAGACCTAAAAAACGCGTCCGGCAGGGATTCCAAAAACGTCCGGGATTTTGCTACGTTCGGGAAAATAGTTATTACCCCCTTACAAGTTTTGGAAATGGTACGTCCGGGTCACCCTATGCAACAACCACTGCTGTATTGTGTGATTGAATGAATACAACCAGTGCTGTGAAGAGTCCTCAAACAGACTTCATGCAAACTCAAAAACAAGGCTGCGAGGTAACGCTATGCAAGCAAAGGGCTCAACGTTTTTGTGTCATTCATGCCACCGTGCCAAAACAGAAAGTTAAATTGGTCAAGCTCCACTCCACACTCAAGGATCCACTCAGATCCCGAATCAAACCGCCAATCTTCCGATTGGAAGACGACCCGCTCTACCGCTGAGCCACAGTCGCCCCAATGCACTCAGCCGTGTCATCACTAGCCGGTTAAGAGTGGTGAGTGAGAAGTAAGAAGCAGGCAGTAGAAGTCTAAACCAGGTACCGGTAATAAAAAGTGTTTTGTGTGAGTCACCACAACCACAAGGGGTCCTTGAGCATGTAGCGCTAACTGGTCACCCAATACATTGCAGATTGTAAAAATTAGCCGTGGATAAACACAAGGTTGTACACAAGCACACACGACCAAACACATAATCTCTCCCCAGCCTTATGCCTGGCGGTGATTATAGTGAAAAGTGATAATAGAAAATTTAAATACTTTGCAGGTTACTTCCTCAGCTCGAAGGCCACATCTGGCATACCCTCATATTATCTTGACTGATGGCATCGGTCAACATTTCTGTATGAAGGTAGTCCCTCTTACAACTGAACCTTTTGCACCCTTTGAACCTTTTGCACCCTCTGCTACTACTCCGTTAGGTTAGGAGTTACCATTGTGCCACACTGTCACTAACTGCACTCCCTGAATATAAATTATGTATTTTGTTTAGAAAACTAAGAAGAACAAAGAAGAGAGGCAGACAGACAGGTCTACAATATGCTTTTAAAGGATATATCCAGGGCATCAAACTGATTCAGCAGCAAAAACAGGTTAAATTAGGTACATTAAGATTATGATAAAAACTAAAGTGTAAAAGTGAAACCAGCACATCACCTGGTGATTGAGACAGAAGACAATGAATTTAAGGAACAACACTGTTCCTGTAAAGCTTTTTATTCACCGTTACAATCATCCCCACTTGGGGGCAGCGCAACAACATTGTGTACACACAATATTGGCAAATTATCACCATATTACGTTTTATGGTGAACATGTTAGCGAACAGTTGCCTATTAACACGTCACACACAGAGTAACGTGTTAATAAGCGTCACACTAATGTTGCTCTCTTTTTAGCTTTGATTTGGTCTCCACCAACTCCTGAGGGACATATCTATCACAGCAGCTAAATTATCCACTATATTCACCCGATTAGTGTTATTTGTGTCATCATTTGGTGTAGGGCAGATATTGTACAGTTTGTTATAGTCATAGACTGTATAAGAAGTGGACGTAGGTTGGTTTGCGCACTACTGTTTTGAAGCCTCGATTTGGCATATTGTTAGTCACAGTTATTATTTTTAACGCACATCTGAGGGTGGAGATAGGGACAATCAAAGGCAGAATAATACATTTTTAGGCAACCAAAATTTTACACTAAAAATCATAAAATGAAAACGCTCTGTGAAAGGGTAAAGTTGTAGGATGAAAACACCGAAACTGTACAATGCCGTGCTAGCTACCTACAGTATCAATCACAAGGTAGTCATGCGGTCTTTTTACTCTAATTTGGACCATATTTACTCAATGAACATCCTGTTGTATTGGAGAAGACACTATCAATTGAAATCATAAACTCATGTTTACAATCTTTACTGAGTTAATAAATCAAATGAAAAATAGTGTCATTTTCTCATACAATCCAACTTCTTTTTGCAACCAGAAGAGTCGCCCCCTGCTGGCCAGTAGAGAGGGTGCAATATTTAGCACTTCCGCATTGGATCACTTTTCAGAACCAGAGGTAACGGCTTTTTTTTTTGTCAGTGGCTGGAACCAAGGTGGATCAGAGCAAAGTGAACCAAAACAATGGAGTTGCCGGCCAATATGTATTTTGGACAATGTGATTAATCCCATTTTGTTCAGTAACTGGATGTTTTTGAGATTAGTAGCAGCTTCTCTCAAAAGTACAAAATCAACTTCCAACTTCTCGAAAGATAGATGGTTCAAACTACATGCTGTTTTTATGTTTAGTTTAGTTTCTAACAACAACAACAGCAGCAACACACTTGTTAGTATGTCCTTATTTCCCTTCCGTTTCTATTTACATCACATTACTGTGCTGTTGCTTTGGCACCTATAATTTATATGAAGGAATTTTTCAATTATACACCCAGATGCACACACTGACATTAACGTTGCATCTCAGCAGGAAGGGACACACCCTGGGGCCTCATTCGTTAAAGAAACTTAGGCACAAACATTACTCCGATAAACAAAGTCACAAAGTTTGTTTGTTTTTTGAAGCTACTATTCAGACCACACTGCTTTAAAATAAAATATATTCTAAGCATTAATTCACCCAAAGCCTTGTCTAACAACAACAACAAAAAGATAAACCGTGAACATTTTGGAACAGTTAATGACCCTGATGCCACTGCTTTGTACCAGTTGAACATAATTATATTGTGTTACCCTATTCATCTGCAAAATGAACAGCACTAACAGAGGTGCATGAAGGTTAGAATATGCATTGCCACAGCAAACCTACAGGCAACTCAAGGCTAACACTACATATCTCTCTACCTCCCTCTTCCACTCTCCTTGTTCAGCCAGGGCAAGTTACAAAAGATGCAGCTTATTGAAGTCTATCTTCCTCCCTGGGACGTTATTAAAGATTACAGGAGATAATCGCCTTGGTATCATGCCGGATGCCAGGAGGCACAATATCATCACATACATAACAGTTCACTTGAGGAATACTGGACCGCTTCGACCTGTGGGAACTGTCCATCAGTCCGACAACTGTTAAAAGATAACACTGTGCTGCAAGACGCGGTTTCAGAGGGCTTAAATGTACAGTCCGTGATCTAAATGTATATTCGGATAGACCCACCACCAAACTTCAAAACACAGGATTGGAACCTGCAGGCACGGCCTTAGATACAGTGATTTACACTAAACAACTAAATCTAAGTAAGTAATGTGTTTTTGTTAATGCTTGTTCGCATCTATTTTTCAGACAACAAAACCTGAAGTGTAAAAAGGACGATTTGTGACAGTCAGGCTAGCTGTTTGCCCCTGTTTCCAGTCTTTATGCTAAGCTAAGATCGCTGGCTTCATGTTACTCGTACAGATATGACACTGGTATCGATCTTCTCATCTAATATCAGCAAGAAAGCAATAACTTGATTTGGATAATGATCAACTATTACTTTAACACACAACCACATTTTCATCTATAAATAGTTGACACCAATAAAATGTATCATGTGAATTTAGCTCAAATTCTCGGTAAACAATTGCGCACCACATATCTGTGGATGTTTGCATACAGTGCACATCCATGGGGATTTGCAAGTTTATGTTCCCTGCATTTGAATGACCTTCCATAATTACAAAACACCAGCTGAAAACATGTCATTCTCCTCGGTGGAAAACACAGCGTCTGTGCCTATCTATCAGTCTGTGCAAGGCAGCTTATCAGTGGCCTATCATTGTCTGAGCCACAGCCATGGACACCTGCTCTGCAGAGTCACACACTGGGAGGAGAGAAAGCCACCTGAATACAAATCAGACTGTCAAGCAAAAGGAGGGGCAGTAAAGATAGGGAGCGAGAGAGGAACTGCAGGCTTTGGTTCGGGAACTAGAAACAGTTAATTAGCTAGGATGCTCATAATGCTATCTGCGTTATTATATTACGCCTCCCGTGCAAACAGCTTCCTCTGTGACTGCAGGTGCCGAAGGAAATCATCAGCATCAGAGTCACTGAACAAGCTTGCTATTAAAACTGCCTATGCGTAGACTTCTTTTATGACTGCATAGATTTTTCAACCCGTAGGTTTAATATTGTTGATAAATATGTGTCAAGAAAACAACTGACTAATAATTATATGGTTTCTCTTTCAGCAGCTCCCCACAAAGACCAACCTCACAGATTTGTGTTTTTGGTGAATTCACATCCAAACAGTTGTTGTGCTCGTCTGGGTTGCATAATGACCAAAGCTGACTCATAAACACAGCAACCTCTAATTAATATTTTGTTGAGTACCCGAAGCAAGGTCATTATTGCAACACTTCAGTTGTAATCATGGCTGCACAGCACTGACGATGTACAGGCAGAGGGTGAGGTATAAATATGCTGTTCTTCTTAGTGAAGGCTGTTTGATTTTACGCTGCAGCCTCTGGTGGAATATGAACAGTCTCTAGCAAATGGAGAAACCAGTTTCTAACCTCTGATGTCTTCTTCAATGAGGAAGGAGCGGGCTACACTATTATCATGTATAACAAATCTATGACTGACAGAGTCTGTAATTAAGTTTTTGGTTCAGCTGCCAATGGCAGGGCAATATAAAATATTTACCATGCAGAGTTAGTCTTGAAATAAATTTGCATTAATAAACCATTGAACTTGTTTTCTATGTAGTTGCACAGCAAGTCTATGTATTATTACAGTCTATTATTCTGATTAAATCAGATGTAGAGCTTTCTTAACGTTCTCCCTTGTTCTTACTAGTAAATGAAATCAACAAAGCTCTGTAAAATAATAATGATAGTATTCTTTTTTAGCCATCCACCATGGTTCTAGGGATTCAATGTAAACTGATTTGACCACTTTGGTCCGGACTGAAATATCTTAACTACTGGAAATTTGGTAAAAATATGTTTTCAAAAGGATGAATACTTGGTGATCTCTGACTTTTCCTCTTGCACCACCATGACGTTGACATTTATGATTCTGAATAACATCGTCTGGATGGATTGACTTCTGAGTGAACTTTGGAACAGACATTTGTGTTACTCACAAGATGACTTGTCTCAATTTTGGTGATAGCCTGATTTGTCAACAAAGCACTGTCAAGCTGAATTGGTATCTTACCGTCTAAGGATACATGGACAATACAGACGATACCAAAAGATGTAATGTGAGATCACAAATGCCAATTTGTTCACCTGCATTTGGTGCTTCGTGGTCATTCATTTCCTACTATACTAACTTTAAATGATCATAATCCCGATCAAGCAGGCTTTGGTTGAATGAAGGTACTAAGTCTGTGTGAAGAGCAAAAGAGGCGGAACACAAACTCGGGACCCACCTGCTATTGTCTGCCGATGATTTAGCTTTTTATTGGTTTAAAATTAGCTTTTAAACTGGCTACTTGTGAAACGACTCCAACTCCAGTCTTGCATCTCAAGTTGCTATTTGGACTGGTAAACAATGATCAGCTCGCAACCCAGAGGCATGATGGTCAAACACAGTGTGAAGCAAGGCTGTGTGTCCCAACATGTCATATTTGTATTACATCTTTATCAGTAATCAGTATGACATTTTTTATTGGCATGACAATGAACCTAACAAGGTCAGGATTACAGTAGAGATTAATTAATGTATTCAAATACAAGAATCACGGCACACATACCATGACCTGATGTTTTCCTGTTCTTTATAACAGTATTAGCTGGTACAAGCATAACATGACCATGAACCTTAATCTTAACCAATTTTCCAGAACAAACAAAACATAACCCCCCGCAAATGCAAATCCTCCAATCATCATCATTTGAAAAATTCATTATCCCCCCTCCCCCCCAGCCCTATACCCCTACCTGTCTTCACTAATGGAATGTTTCATGCATAATGTATGAGAGTAATATAATATTATGGATTTTGTAATGCGGATCCACCTGTGTTACAAAACACAGAGAGGTGCTGAAAGTACTCTCTGGCATGCATTTCAATTTCAAAGTGGATACACTTTGCATGGAGTCACCTGATGATCACGTGTCAAATTGAACTAGGCATCGGTGACAGTGAAGCCATGGCGGCCTCATGGGGCAATGTGGGCTTCCCTCCCGATCACCTCATTCCCGACATTGATTTGATGTGAACTTGGAGCATCTGTCCTGCGTTAATTGCACATGTCGATCGAGAATCATATCATATTTAAAATCCTCCTCCTCACCGATAAAGCCTTAGCTGGTGATGCACCATTATATCTTAAAGAGCTTATAGTGCCATATTACCCCACTAGAGCATTACGCTCACTGAATGCAGGGTTACTTGTGGTTCCCAGAGTCTTAAAAAGTAGGTTGGGGGCTAGAGCTTTCAGTTATCGGGCTCCTCTTCTGTGGAATCAGCTTCCACTTTCAGTCCGGGGGGCAGACACAGTCACCTCATTTAAGAGTAGACTTAAGACTTTCCTCTTTGTTAGCGCTTATAGTTAGGGCTGTTTCAGGCTTATAGTTAGGGCTGGCTCAGGTTTGCCCTGGTCCAGCCCCTAGATATGCTGCTATAGGCCTAGACTGCTGGGGGACATCTTAGGATACACTGAGCTCCTCTTCTCTTCCTCTTTCGCTCCTCTTCTCTTCCTCTTTCACTCCTCCTCTCCTCTTCTTTCTCTCCATCTGGATAAACTATTGTCTCTTCAATGCACATTACTAACTCTACTTTCTTTTTTCCATGGATTCATGGCTGCCTGGAACCGGTCCTGCCCCCGGTCCTGCCCCCGCCCCTGCAATGGATTCATGGCTGTCTGGAACCGGTCCTGCCTGCTACCATGGCCCTGCTGATGGAACCAGCCTGGAACCGGTCCTACCTGCTGCCATGGCCCTTCTGATGCCCCCCTCCTCTCTACCGCCTTCTGCTTCATGGATTATCAGGATCATGGACCATGCCTAATACTCATTATATGAGTAATTTCTGTCATATTCATTGAATGTGCTGTAACTACGCTATTCATTCTGGCCACATGACATCTATTGCTTCTGTCCATCCGGGGAGAGGGATCCTCCTCTGTTGCTCTCCCTCAGGTTTCTTCCCCTTTTTTTCCCTGTGAAAGGGTTTTTACCTGATCCGATGTGAGGTCCCGGGACAGGGATGTTATGTGTACAGATTGTAAAGCCCTCCGAGGCAAACTTGTATTTGTGATGTTGGGCTATATAAAATAAACTGAATTGAATTGAAATTGAATGTGCTGCTATGTAGAGTCATTGGTGGGCTGCACTACAGAGGGGCCCATAATACAAGTCTGTGTTTTCTCACCCAGCAGGCAGTCCCCTATTGTTTTCTTAATAATTGGTGAATGTGAGTGGTTTAATTACAAACACAGTTGGTCACCCAATAAGTAGAAACATGAAATGCAATGACCGAGCCAAGTTTAGAATCTCAAAAGGAACAACTAAACAAAAAAATGTATATTTGGTACTTTATGGCATGATTAAATTCATGGCATGTGTGCAGTAGTAATCAAATCAATCAAAACGCTTGGAACTTGTTCTCAGTCTCAGCCTTTTTTTTCACCGTCTACAAATACATCCCTCACATTTCATATGCAGTTTTAGAGCTGCAGTAGAGCAGGGTTTGGACTTTTTGAATAATAATAAGTGGCTAAAGGGGAGATTTAGTCAGAGTGCATTCATCTCGCTGGCTCGGCTGTGGGTGACAACGCTTTTTCTTCTCCTGCTCTCGGTCTTTTTTCCTCCGCCGCGAACAAGCACTCATTGAAACAGCAGGGCTGTCCCCTCTGACTTTAATATTACATGGTCGAGATGAGGGGAACACATGGCAACAGTAAGGAGAAGATATTTTGATGTTGAATGATCAGGAACAATCCCAGAGCAGCTGAGCTGAGAGGAAGGAGATGAAGTCGAGCGGAGAGGGAGAGAGAGCGAGAGCGAGAGACAGAGACAGAGAGAGAGAGAGAGAGAGAGAGAGAGAGAGCATAAAACAAAGACAGAAGGCAAGAGAGAGCAAAAGCTAGGAAATAAGATAAAAAAAATAAAGGGAATGTAAGAGATGAAAGCTACTAAAGAGAGAGCAAAATGACCGAAATAAGACAAGAGAGAGTGAGAATGAAAGATGTAAGGAAAAAAAGGAAATGCTGTGACCTTCTGTCTCTCTACAGTTAGAAAAGGAACAAGACCATCCTGGGAATTGGAAAACAGAGAACAGCCATTTCCCGGTCTTGACAGATGTCATGTAGAGTTCCACAGTGCATGATGTTGGTTTTCTGACACATAGACATTCAGTTGAAGTGAAATGCCAATACTTCATTGCACTGTACTCGGCGAGGGTTCCTTACAGCATTCAAAACTTGGATAGTATTTTTTTTAATAAGCATTTGGGTGACACAATTAGTCATCCCTTTTGTTTCACAGTGATTTTCAAATGTATTATTAATGGTACTCATGATGGAGAATTTAAATCTTTTCCAGAGACAGTGTTTATAACTGCACACATTTTCTCCGTTGTAAAAAAAGACCCCCAATGCAACTTGACCGCCAGTGGTTGGGTCAGATATGTTCTGCTAGCAGCAGCTTCTGGCGCCTCGAGATGCTCGCCTGAAGCAGTGATGAGGAGCTGCTATAGAGGTAAGCTCACTTATTTCTAACTCCAACTCAGCTTGTACGTAGATTTATTTCATTTGAATTCAACACACACATTAGCGGCTGAAGGTGGCTTGCATTCTAAGCAGCATGCCCGAAAAAAAAAAAAAAGGGTCAACCACGAGCCACTAAAGACCTGCTGTCTTGCCTACTCAGGGCCGATGTTGAACCAAAATAGCAAAGCCGGTGAGGAGTTGTGTCGGCTGCCTGCTGGGAGCAAGAAAATCTGCTTTCACTCTGCTGCCCCATATATTTCTTGCTAGCTGGGTGAGGAGCGCAATCATAAAAAAAAACATGAAATATGAATGTATCCCTTTTGGTTTCTGATTTATTTTTCAAAGGAGCGCAAATGATATGTGATTCTCTGAGTAGACATGATTACTGTAGTTGGACTACAGTAATCATGTCTACTCAGAGAATCACATATCATTTATCTTACATTTACACTATTGATCTCTTACATAACCAAGCACTGAATTACATAACATTTTGTGCTCTCAGGATACCCAACCCCCACCGCTGCCCCACATCACCCAGTTCAGACAAACACACACAATTTATCTCTCCCCTGTTCCTTTTCATTTTATTTTTCCTTCCTTCACTGCAGTAACCTCATTTGGACCGCTGCGCTAATTAAAGGGTCCACAAAACAGAGTAAGAGCCCACCATATGCTCTAGCCAACAGTAACTCCAGAGTGTCACAACCTGGAGCATCATACATACTGTAGCTCCTAAAGCAGAACTGAAATACATAACAGCCTTCTGCTCACCTCAACCCAATCATAAAACCCCTTGAATCTCCTGTAACTAATATTAAATTAATGTGCGTCATATTGTGCTTTAATGGTGCGTAACGATAACTGTGCATTACACATTATATGCAAAGAATGATGTATGCTGATATTTCATGGAGTAAAGCTTTTCAAAATAAATGACAAACAATGAGGTTAAAATGTTAAAAATGAAGAAATAAGTAAGTGAAGGAACCCAATAAAGGGAACAAGAAATGAAAGATAGTAAAAAGGCATTCCAATAAAACAGAGTATAAGAAGTGATTTAAAACATGATACTTTCTCTGGCAGCCAGAGTTCCTCAGGCGAAAGAGCCTGTAGGGGTTGTGACGGCAGAAGCACCGGTGACCTACAATCTTTAGTCTCCATTAGGGAAATGCAAAAAGAGCTTCAGCAGAGACTTGCAGAAAGCTCACAGGCTCATAGGGTAGAAAGCCTCAGCAAAAGGTAGGGGCCAGGGGCAAAGTAATATATATATATTGTTTAAATCCAACCCTAAAAAAACCACTACAGGACAGTAGAATCTAGGAGATGTGGTCCTATTACAAATAACTTCGTAAAATAAATCCAAAAGCTCAATGTGGAAAAAGTGAACATGCTTCTTAGATGCTTAAAATCAAGATTTGGGAGGCATGTGGCTTATGAAAATCCTTCTCTTCATCAAGTGGGTCAATAAACAGTATATGGAAACAGTTACTATATCCCCTTCGATGGCTCTACATTAACCTAAATGATGTGAGTAATATGACTGCTATAGTTAATTAGCATACAGATGGGGAGAGGAGCCTAAGACGAGCCAGTTTTTACTGCCCATCGTTAAAGCAGTAAATGACTGTAATGCATTTAAAGTGGCCATAATCAATATTTTATATTAATGGATTAAATGACTACTTGTATATGAAAGGGTTCTCTTCACACATCACCAGTTCCTCTGTGCAGTTCCTCGTAGCTCTATGGTTTTATGGCTTGCAACTTTGATATTTAGTTTCAGTCTCACCACTGTCATAGTAGGCAAAAGCCTCTACCTGCCTAGCACTAAACAGCAAAGCAGCTAGCCCCTAGCTTGTGAACATAATGGAGCATTTAGCAGTTAAATAGATAGCTATTTCCTTCTTTTGGCGTTGGTGGAGAACAAAACTGAGCTCAAAATTGTGTGACTATTGGAATTGCATTTGCTTTGAGGCCAGAAATACAACTCCAAATAAGTACTCATGTTGTAAGATGCATAAGTAAGCAACGGTTTGTCATGTTGGACACATCAACTTAAAAGACATGTCAGTGTTGCGTTTACAACTAGTTTCCACCAGCACAGTCAGTTAATGCATGTATAAAGGTGCAAGATCCGGCATTTCGATTGCCTCTCAGCGGCTCTCAACATGGCGACGGCTGAGCCTGCGGCTCACAGCTAACAGTACAAACTAAAGTGAAAGTGCTGCCAGAGGGAGACCACAGTGACTTGATTCTCTGCTGAGGTAGACATTACTCCACTATAACTTTAGATAATAGTTGTTTGCTGCTATGTAAATTAGATTGTTGAATATGTTTGCCTTCAGTTTTAAAATCTGACAGATGTAAAGTATTATTGTATGCAGATATCACAGAGATAGATTGTGAGCTCATCACCTCAGAGTCCTGACTAGATGATCTGTGAAGGCACCAGTCCTCTAAATATATAGTGGTAGTAGTATATGCATGCATTTCATTGGTGTGATTCTATAAATGTGTGTAACAATCTGCATTCATCCTTTGATACTGTTGCAAGTACAAATTAAGATACTCCAATGTACTTCAATCAAATGTAATAAACAAAAACACTTGACAGAGCAAGTCTTGACCCCCTTTTGCTGTCGGCGTTTAAACCACATAGGTTGACATACACATCATGAACTATGTAGTAATTAATTACACTCAATTGTTGTAGTTATATAACCTCCAGACCACCTTGCAACCTATTTAACACCCTGTCAGCACAGAGCACCAACCTGTCTGCTCAAATAGGGAGTCATTGTACAGTACAGACTCGGGAGAAAATAAGTCTAAAAAATGAAGGGCAAATAAAGGGACATGGAGGCCTTTCTCTCATATGTACAACTCATGTAATGAGGGTCATAGTGCCCTGGGCTACTCAACTGTACAGACAGGGAAAATAATTTAATTCATGAAGGAGGAGTAGTAGTTTTCCATATCAAAGAGGGTTGGCAGCATTTTGTTTGAGAGTCACATTTTCAAATCCTACAAACCCAATATTCTCTTTCTGATTGAAATTCCAAGTGTCTGCCCTCCCTCTTTGCCTGATTGGTGTGTCAAGAGCAGTGGCGTCCCTAGGCTAAAACATCCGGGGCTAAAGCCCCGGATGTTTTTTAATTAGCCCCGAATATTAATTTTCAAAAAAAAAGAAAATACGTCATTCACCCAAAACAGCGGCGTCAGGCAGCAGGCGCACTTGCAGTGTGCGCCAGTGTGCGCCAGTGTGCGCCAGTGTGCGCCAGTGTGCGCCCCCCTATTATACAAGTCGTCATTTAAGTTTCTCTTTCCTATAGAACAGGTCTACACCTTGTTCTGTTATTAAACAAACTAAACGGACGTATTTTATTGATCTTATCCACACACAGCTTGTCATTTCTGTCTCTAAATGGTCGCGTTAACACTTCTTCTCTGCTCTTCATCGCGCACGGCGGAGTTCCACCGCGATGCGCACAGACACGTGCGCGCGCACAGACAGGTGAGCACTGAGCACACAACAGCGGACAGAGAGCGTCGAAAAATATGTTGCGTGAAAAGCAGACCGCTATATCTGCGTTTTAAACGCTCCCAGGGTGAAGATGGCAACAGCAGCTCTCATGAGAGGAACAACCGGAGTTCTCCTCGCACCGGAGCAGCTCTCTGAACCCGGAGCAGCTCTCCTGCTCAGGTGAAACGAGACAAAGTGCTCCTGTCTTCTACCAACAATGAGCTGCTGGCTTCACATATTACAAAAGTACAAAGTACACGGACATAAAACTAAGTCATTAATAAATACATGGAGAAATGCCTGTACTTTCGGGTAAATGGTTACGCCGCGCGACTCCCTTATTTTTTGGCGTTTTGCCAGAAGTCTCCGTGACGTCCTTTCTGCTGCTGCGTGTCTCAAAACAGAAAACAGATCTCAACGTTGAACATGAATTGTATCAAATCTACAACCCTGTTTTAAAAAGATGTGTAGAGGAAAGCAGCTCACTGCTCCACTAATACTGATGCAACCTGATGCTGACATATCTGCACTCATTCTGTTTTGTTTGGCAAAAAAATAAATAGCTTATTGTTTTCCACAATGAGCTATTTAGTAGTAACTAAATATTAGTATTATTTTTTTGCACAGATACAACTTCCTGTTCATTGATCTAAGTGATTGCAATTAAAACATTAAAACAAATTCTGATGGAGCAATCTGATTTACTTGAAACTTTAAGTGATTGCAATTTTCTTTATTCTGTTATTTATAAAAGCGCAGATGGAATCACAAAATGTTATTTACAGAAAAAGTTTGAGAACCACTACTTTAAGTGTTTGTGTTGGTTGAGCACTATTAGCATTATTAGCATCTTATGTCTAAATATTATGTTAAAGAGTATGTTATGTTAAATAATGTTAAAGAATATGTAAAGAATAAATACATATGAGTATGTAAAGAGCATTAAATGTACAATGTAAACACTGTACATGACAAGATGCATGGTTCATTAAACATCTCAATGTTTACTGTTGCTGAATGGTTGCTGTTGGTATGTTCAACATGATGAATGGGGCATTTTTGTGCCTGGGCTATTGAGGGAAGTTTGTGAACATTGCTAGCCTATTTGGTATTAACTGCAGTGTTTCCCCTAGGTTTACAGCTTCAGGGGGGCGGGGTGTCGGCCGGAGGGGGGGGGTGTCAGCGGCGACGACGGCGACGTTGGGACATTGGGAGCGACGTTGGGAGCGTTTAAAAAACGCAGATATATCTGTTTTCTTTCCACGCGACATTATTGGACGCTCTCTGCCGGCTGATGAAAGTGTGCTCTCTGCCCACCTGTGCGCGCGCACAAGTCTGTGGGCATCGGGGCGGATCTCCGCGGTGCGCGTTACCGAGAGCAAAGTAGAGTTGTAAACGCGACCATGACAGAAATAGACAGAAATACGATCAATAAAATAAGAACATTGAGTTTGTTTAATAAAAGAACAAGGTGTAGACCTGTTTATAGGAAAGGGAACCTTAAATCACGTCTGTGATCTGGCGCGACGGAGAAAATTACAGGGGGGCGGAGGGTGTTTTCAGGGGGGCGCCCCGCCCCCCTATTCTAACGGTAGGGGAAACCCTGAACTGGTAACCATGAAATGCCTCAATTCAATTCAGTCCAGAAGAGCAGGTACCTGTAGGGTATGTGGAGAGTGTTTCTATGTCTAAAAATTTCGCTGCTTCACTCTTCTGGGCTAAGCCCCAGATGTGTCAAAATCCTAGAGACGCCCCTGGTCAAGAGGGTTTCCAGACAAAGGTACTGGATTCAACTCCTCGAGGCAATTGCCGGCTTAGAGTGTTAAGAGCAGTAGGAATCTGTGGGGGTGCACTGTGCAAAAAAAATCTTCAGACACCACATTTCCAAATGCATTGCGGGGTTCGTGTTCCTTGCATGGCGGAGAGACACAGTGGTGTCAGACAGAGGGCTTGTGTTTTAAGTTTGATCCTCTCTGTGTCCTCATAGGCTGCAATGGCCTTAGCATGGCAGCACTCACTCCTCCGCAGGATTTCCACTCAGATTAGACATTAACAAGCTAATTATCCCCCTTGGGTTGGACTGCTCATTATCTGAGCCAATGCACATAATTCAGTGAAGCAGGAGCAGAAATAGAGGCCACGGCGGGCTGACACATACAAGTATGGTCAGTGGCTCCGTAAACCACAAATAGGCATCCACATAGACAGCCTGTGGTTGTACTGAGCCTCAGCTCTGTGCCTGGTATCCCTCTGTAAACGGGAAATCAAGGCTACAGTTTGGACTTTTTCCCCTGAGCACATAATCAGCTAGCAAAAAATTATCCAATCTCTTGAATATTCGAATTAATTTTTGTCTGTGTCTTGAATAATACATTCTGCAAAGGGCAGAGACCGGATAAAAAGCTCCTCCACTCTGAGAAAAGCCGGTGTTTGCCATGTGATGTTTATAACCTTACATCATGCACAGTCTGTATTATCCAGCAACTCCAGTTCTTTGACGTGCTCTTTTCGTATTGGGAAAAAAAAACATTCCTTCTCTGCTGGTAGCAGCAGGAGCCACATTTGTTCCCATCCATGTGTTAGTATTGGCAGGTGAACATTTGGTACCATTCACCCTTCCCCAATGAACACACAACAACAGTCCCCTTACGCTCTAACAAATAACTCCTCTTCATGGCCAACGTGTGTCTTTATTTCCACACACAATTGAGTCATTTTGGGATTTACCCTTTGTTTGTACAGCTGCAGTCACAGGATTAAGGTTGACTAGGGATGATGGCAGAGAACACACAATTCTAACCAACTGCACGGCACCAGGCACTGGCTCAATTGCCATCACAAATGCCATCTTAGAAAGCTGGCCCAAGATTTCAGAATATACCATGAGTAATATCAACAGATGATAACTAGGGATGCAGCAATACCACTTCTCTTCAGATCAAGTACAAGTACTTATTGGAGTACCAATAGGTGTACTGAAAAAAGCTTGTCACTTAAATGCAGTGGTGTATAAAGTACCCAAAAGCCGTACTTGAGTAAAAGTAAAGATACCTTACTGGAAAATTACTCCAGTAAAAGTAAAAGTCACCTATTAAAATACTACTTGAGTAAAAGTCTTAAAGTATCTGATA
The DNA here is from genome assembly GCA_038501785.1 of Myoxocephalus aenaeus. Taxonomy (NCBI): domain Eukaryota; kingdom Metazoa; phylum Chordata; class Actinopteri; order Perciformes; family Cottidae; genus Myoxocephalus; species Myoxocephalus aenaeus. Next base: position 3,466,508 of record JBAMJR010000162.1, read on the forward strand.
TTTTCTGTACTTAAGTATCAAAAGTATTTTTCTGATATAAAATGTACTTAAGTATTGAAAGTAAAAGTACAAGTACATGCTTTTAATAAAAAAGCAATGGGTCAGAGTTTTGAGAATTATGAAGTTTATTCTTTTAAGTGCTGTGGCCACCATGACCAAGGACCAGGAGTTGTGTTGATACAATAACTGGGTTGGCTGGGATCATCCATATATATTATGTTCAACATAATATATTGTACCTAAGTATACTTTTGCATCTACTATGAACTTATCATCATAATTCTCCAAAAAGCAATATGACACTATGAAGGACTTGTAACAGTGTGGTTATAAGTATGCTCATTCCGCCCGCCGTGGGTCTCTTGGTACCGGTCTGTGGGTCTCTTGGTACCGGTCTGTGGGTCTCTTGGTACCGGTCTGTGGGTCTCTTGGTACCGGGCCACAGAAAGAATGAATGAAACATTTCAATTAAATAAAAAAAAATCAAGGCCGGAAAGATGTTTTATTGTGAAAAATGACCGCATACATCCGTCTGTGGTAACCTCAGACGGAATCTCTTGACACATGTCAAGATGTTACGTTACTCTAAAAATGAAACGTAAGTCTGTTACAACTCTGTCGGTGATCTGGAAACCAAGGCAGAGTATCCTGAGATCGCCAAAAAAGCATGAAAACCTGCTTCCATTTCAACATCCTGTCTTTGTGCAGCGCGTTATAAGTTAAGCAGTAGACTGGACTAAAGGTTTAGTTAGGAGTAGAGTCAGTAGACTGGACATAACGAACACACGTCAGGTGTCGTTGTCTCCTGTCTCTCCGAGGTCGGACCCGGTCTGTGAAAATATTGTCTTCACGTAACCGGTCCGTGACGCATAAAGGTTTGGGAGCGCTGGACTAGAGGATGCAGAGGGAAAATGCAGAATATTGTGATTCGCAAAACCTGCTTGGTGGAGTCTGTGTTCCACCACAGTCCCGGATGTTTTTTTTTTCTTTCTAAAGATAGATTGGATTTTGTAGCGAGTAACGAAGGTTTCAGGAGAAATGTATCGGAGTAAAAGTATCATTTTTTCTTGCAAAATGTAGTGAAGTAAAAGTAAAAGTAAACAGAAATATAAATAGTAAAGTAGAGTACAGATATCCCAAAAAACTACTTAAGTCCAGTAACGAAGTATTTCTACTTCGTTACTATACACCACTGCTTAAATGAGAATAATAATTCAAACTTATATAGCGCTTTACTAGATACTCAAAGACGCTTAATAGTGCTGATCCACCTTAAAGGTCAATCGACCTTAAGTGCACCTGATCCAGAGTTGTAGCTAACCCCCCTTTTATCATCTAGCTGCCGAGCAAGACACATGAGCTGTACACAAATGTGCTGTACACACATGTGCTGTACACACACCGCACTGCGACGTCCTCAGCTCTCACATTGCTGCTCATTGTCACGCATGCTCTCTCTCCACCGGACACTCCCTCACACCGGGCTGGCGGAAACACAGCGTATGCCAGACACACACACAGCTGACAACCTCGCAGCTAAACTAATTGATGCAGTGGAGACTTTACTGGGAAAGTGGCTGTACGTGTCCATGACAATGCATGCAACGTCGTGGCTTATATGTCTCCCAAAAAGGTGAACTGGGGACTCGGTTGCCTGTTTTACGCAAACACTGCAGCTGGCGATAAATTATGCTATAAACGTGTTTGTGCAGCTGGGCGGCTCATGAGGCTCTACAGACGAGGTCAATGTCACAAGTAGTGGTAGCAGGTGCGGCTGTATCGGAGCAGTTTCATGAATACGAGTACATGAGCACAGTATCGGACTCAATACAGATCGGTAAAGGTGCATCTCTAATGATAACGTTATGTCCGTATCTGTGAAAGATGTGTGCTCTAAAACAGTGGTTCTCAACTGGTCTGGCTCCGGGACCCACCATCACCCCTGAATGACAAGCCACGACCCAAATTGAGGAACATTCTCAACTTCTCCAATGTATTTAATGAAAAGATGGTGCAGTTTGAACCTGAGATAGTACAAAACATGTATGCTAACACAAAAACAAGTTTAATAACCAAAACGAGCAGCTGGTGGTGATGATAGAGAGGGAACTATTCCCTTTTACACTCAATTAGCTGCATTTTAATTAAAAAACAAAAACTGCATCTTCAGGACACGAGGTATTACAACATATATAACAATTCAGAACCTTCAGCTATTTTTAAACAGACTCTACAGCTTTCATGCACAAACAGTCCAACAACTAAGAAGTAGTTTCAAAAAGACTGAAATGACCTAACTTTAACTGAGAACACACACTCACCGAATCTATGACAAACACTTTACTGTGGAACACGTCACTGTGTTGAGGAGCAGCTTTTCCACTAACTCAAAATAAATTAAACAAAAGTGGAATTCAAAAGGATTCATATATACAACATTAACTTCTCTTGTGATTACCTCATCAGTAAATACTGAAAAACATTGTGCTTTACAGAAAATTAAGCAGCACTCAATTCTCCTCCCAACCCCAGAGTTTTTTCCTGTCATGCAGGCAAGGCCATCAGTTGTGAATGTTATATTCAGTAGGCTGTTTAATTAAATTATCCTAAAAACCCAGAGTCTCCCCCATATCAGGATGGTTTGACTCAACCTGGCACACGCTGCTGAAAACATGGAGGGACAAGTGCAAAACCAGTTGAAACCAGAGCCGGCAAAATAACGACACTCCGCTGCTCAACTAATTTTTTTTTTTTTTGCTTTTTTTTTTTTTTAGGCAAAGGCCTGCGACCCACTGAAAACGGGTCCGCGACCCACTAGTGGGTCGCGACCCACCAGTTGAGAATCACTGCTCTAAAATATATCAGAGGACAGAAGCTGAGAAGGGACAAAAACACTTCTCAAAGTGGCGACAATACATTCAAGATATTCCTGAACATCCGAACAGGATGTTTGGACAACACATTTCCTCATCACAACGTGTCACTTCTCCTTTCGGTTGTTCATACCTCTGTGACAACAATCACATATTTGTGCATATGTGTATGCCATCAGGGGAGGCGAGCAATGACTGTCAGAAGTGACACGTGATGACTGGATTTGCAAGACACGCCATTATCACGACTCTCACACCTCAGGCAAGTACGCTTTGTGTGTGTGTGTGTGTGTGTGTGAGAGTCAGCGAAGCGTGATAACAGGGTGCACCTCATGTTCATGTGTGCCTTGTAAGACAGAGCTGCACATCAGCCGGCAGATGGGCCTCATATGAGTGAAGCAGCGCAGCCGGCGCCATGGGAACAATGACTAGCAATGCTGTTATTACACCTCACTACAAACTGGTAATTTAGTGTAATTCTAGTCAGTGTCACAACAGCGCCGATGTGCATTTCAAGCACTGTCATTTTTTTTTCAGAGGCTGCAAGCTAGTGGATCCACAGCTGAGGAGACACCATGTTTTTGGGTGATGTGCTCGTATGACACCCCCTGACCTCTGTGAGCTCAAATAGGGCTGAGAGGCAGAGATGTCAGACTTGGTGGGTGATCAGCGGGGACAGTATCCAGCCGTCCCATGTCAGCACAGAACTGCCATTTGTGTATGTGTGTGTGTGTGTGTGTGTGTGTGTGTGTGTGTGTGTGTGTGTGTGTGTGTGTGTGTGTGTGTGTGTGTGTGTGTGTGTGTGTGTGTGTGTGTGTCTACATCATCTCTGGAGAGTGGAGGAGGCGCCAAGGCAGACACAGTGACTCACAATGTAAAAGGGAAGGGGCGAGAGGGACAGAGAGAAAGTGCCCACATCATCCAGCCCACACCACACAGATACTAAGAGCGTATTCACACTGAGTTTACGCACACGCGTGGCAGCATATGAAAGAAGTAGCCGCTACATCAGTGTGTCAGACAGGCTTATCCATAATGGGCAAAGCAGGCTGTAGCAGTGACTCAAGCACTTATACAGAGAAGCCATCCTGTATAATACAGTGCTCACAATTAGAGTAGACATTCAGAGAAGATGGTTAAAAGCTTGCACAAATCATCATGTTTCAGTCGACATACAATTCCTGCTTTCTTGCAGTCACAGCTTGAAATATTCTCCAATTTGGATTTCACATGTTGCATAGAAAATGCCTTTGATCCGGACTGTGAGTTATTTCTCCATGCATGAGGTATTATGAGCAGACTACTGTAGTATTGATGCCAAAACACAGAGTGAACATAACCACATTTTTCCCAAACATCTAACTTGCCGACAGTATAGCAGCAGTGTGATGCAACGTATCCTCCACACAGATAGAAAATCTTTGGCGTGCAATTACCAAATTAGTCGAGAAATTAATTTCAACCCAGTGAACTGACACAGAAACGCACTGAACTGCTAATCTGGGAGCGGGAGGGCTAAAAATCCTCTGGAATTTAAAGTTTAATGGATTAATGATGTCAAGGCTCTCAAGTGGATAGGTCTGTAGCACAAAGTAACTCTGGAGGAATTAAATTGCTTATGCTGTATGTCAGAAAGCAAGCCTAAGGACTCCGCTCCAATGTGGAGCACCCCGCTTCTGCAGTCTTAACTACCCATGATGCATCAGAGCTCTTGTCTCTCGTCTTGTCTAGTCTTTTATTTCACCTGCCTGGCATTTCCTTCCACACAGGGTCTGTGAATGGCCTCACAGTATGAGTCTGTGAAACAAGTTTTTCTCAACGTATGACATTGCCGATTGTTTTCTGAAAGCCCACCCAGGGACACAGCATCATGTAAGGCCTCATGCAATCACTGGTCACTCAGTCAGCGCGCAGTGATTAGTCATAGCCAAAGAGTCTAAATCCAAAATAAGTCATAGGCCTATTTCTGATTGCCCCCCCTCACACGGAGATTAACACAGCGTTCTTAATGAACTTGGACCTGAAGGCAGAAGACTGAATTAATCATTTTAGCCAGAGGAAGTGTATTTGACAAACCATTGTCTTTTTTTTTCAAGCAACGTTCACATGTAAACTTTAGTATGAAGGTCTCTTTGTGAAAACAGCTAACCTATATAGACCTGAGTGTTGGATAGGAAAGAGCAAAGTACTTGGCCCATAAGACTGAATGTCTCTGTGGGAGCAAACTCTGTTCATGCACACATGCGACCTAAGACACCCACACACACACACACACACACACACACACATACACATGCGACCTAAGACACACACACACATACACACACACACACATGCAACCTAAGACACACACAAAAATCCCATGTTTACAATCACATGCACAAAGATGAGACCAAATGTGACTCCGCATGAAGGTTTAGCAGATGGCATGGATAAAGATTCATTCTGAGCTGAGAGCCTTTCCTTTGTCAGCGGAAGAAGACTTAATAGCCGACATGGTAGAGGTTATTTGAGACTGTATTTATGCCCTGTTCAATTTGTTTGGTTTGTTTAGTTGCAAAGTTGTAAAGCATATATGAGTTTTCCAGACGTAATTCTGATTTGGAGGTTGATGTAAACGATATGTAGGTGCAGATGCTTACAACTGCGTTATCTGTGGTCATGAACAGAACGTCAAATACCATGACATAGACTCAGAGTTTTGAGTTTATTGAGCTTTAAAATGAAATTTAAAACAAGCATTTTTTATCAGTCCAGTGGTAGTCAACACTTTTAATAGCTAGCAGCCATAAACACCGCCCGTGTTTTGGTTTAACGAGTGACCGTGTTCAGCCACCAAACTGGACTAGAGCTACAGGAACTTATTTTCCTCTCCCACCTTCTTGTTGTAGCCTCAAACCAAATAATCGCCCTTCATTACCCTATGTATGAGCTGGGGCCGATATGGCATCAACATGATCAATACAAGACTTGTGTAATCGTCACAACATCCTTCTGCATACCCCAAAACTAAAGAGGTAGAGAGGGAGTTTAATTAGGAAGGTCTCAGCCTGCACGGTGGGGCTCTGTTTCACATTTAAATTAAGGTATTCATAGTCTGGTTTCTGCTCTATAACACATTCTCTCCTTCATAACCTTTAAGAGAAAAAGGATTAACTTGTCGTGTTTTTGTGATTCTGAAAAGTTCACTTTTAATACGTGAACATTAACACCTCTCACTCAAAGACAAAAAATAGAGAGCCCAAATGGTGATAGGCCACCACAGGAAAGGCTTGGAGTTCTTCCACTGATACGCATGGGAGGCTCCCAACATGGATGTGCAGCATCAGTATTTCAAGGTGACTTCCTTGGCAAGTGTTCTGGTTTAAAACCGTTAGCATTACAATAACATATTTGTTTAACTTTTATGGACAGTAAACAAAACTGAGCTTTCACAACAGGAATATATCATGTTGTGTAGAAAGGACATAATACAATGTGCACTACAGTGTACAACCTCCCAGAGTCTCCGTAGACCGAACCAAGAAGGCGAACTTTCAACCCTGACCGAGGCAGCTCATCCCTGATCAACTTCTCAACAACTTGAATGAATAGTTTGATGATTAATATTCACAGGCGAGTGTTTCACATTTTCTTGTTGTTTAATCATCATGCCCCCGGTGTGTTAAGGCCATACCCATATTTGTATGTTAACAATAAGTAAATGACTATGTGTTTGTGAAAGGTGTTGCTCGTAGTGATGAACCCACACAAAATTACCAACCAAGCCCTACCCACTTTAAATCACCAGCGAGAGGAGCAAAGAGGAAAAAAAGAAATATAGAAACCCCTCATGTGAAATAATCAAAATTGTGACAGATAGTGTGCACATTAATTTGAATGTTCCCTTGTAAACATCATACAAACTGTCTCATTAAGTCACTAAAATAATAACTTAATCACTCCCTGAAAACATTCATTTTTCTCAGATGTTTAAACAATAAAATGGGCTCAAAGTTGAAGTAAATGATTAAACCGTCAAAACTAATTTGGCACAAGTCCATTCTGTTCGTTATGCTGTGTATCAGCTAGTCCATCCATTTCCTAGTTTAGTGGGAAGACAATAACCTGCCTTGTATTTATGAAATGAGCAAAAAGGACAGACGTATCAGCCAAACACAACCTTGCTCGGGGGAGCGCACAAACAGCCGACCTAGTCCTTCTAATAATTCCTGTTGCGTGCTTTCCTCACCTGGCCAGAGTCTCCCCAGGGTAGGTGACAGGGGTCATGATGCGGAGGACGGTGGGCCAGATGCGAAAGCAGAAGCCCCGGGAACGAACTACGACAACCAACACCACAGTCATCATCATATCTTCATCTGTAGGACCCCCCATCATGTGTAACCATGGCAACAACCTGAGCGAGAAGGGACCACTCGCCCTCGAGGTTTTCTGAGTGTCAGGGTCAGCGCAGTGGCCTTCAAACTGCCTCTCTAAAACACAACGGAAATCTACTTTGTTTAAAAGGAATTCATCAGACGTTGTTCCTCTTCTAAAACACCATGAACATGTTTTTCTCCTTCGACTCACAGCTGATCTTATTTGCCACATGTAGAATGAATCATCCTCTGAGGTTGAGGTTGAATGACATTCATGACACGCATAGGCTTTTGTATAGGAAACTCCACATTTTGCAGAGTATAGTATATTTTATTGAAGTCATGAGTGGAACATAGTGAGAAGTCCAGAAGTGAAAAATATATCCGACACGGCAGTCAATTTCTCTTGGCTAGCACAGTATTCCTGCCTTGACACACAGTTTGTTTGCCATTTGAGGCTTTTCCCAAAGCCACATTACATAATAATGCAGTGTTTGTTCAAAGCACTATGCATCACAATTACAAAAGGCAGCCACACAAGATATTCATATTCATTTAAATACTAATTAGCACATTACAGAGACGCATGAGACCATGCAATCATTGTCTCTATTTCTGATGAATTAGGTTTGCCTCGCAACAATGCAATGTCAAGAATGATGATCAAATTGTTTTAGTTTCAACAGAGAACAATGATTTGAGTGTAGTTAGGATCAAAGATGGGTGTGGTAGCAGGGGGTTCGGAAGTGGGGAAGGGGGTATTCGGCCCCCACTTTACGCCTCAAGATTGTCTCTAGTTTTGTGAGGTGCTTCCATGTTTTTGTCCAATGTGTACTTTGTATCTTCTTCAAACCTGTGGTTCCTGAAGAACTCTGAAACAAGGCTTATGCAGTTGATGATATGTACTTAATTGATGAACCAGTAACTAAAGATTAGATCTCTCAGCTGTGTATCTACACACTCAATTTTCTTTCCCGACCAACTTTGAATCAGCTGCTAGATAACCAATATTGTACATATTAGTACCGGTAAGTACTTTAGAGGGCTGTCCATTAAAGTGGTACACATGTTTACTGTATGTCCTTACTATGGAAGGCTACATTTAAAAACACATGTTTTTCCTTCCCTATTTGGCCCTCTGCCCACACTGAGATGACATTTTGAATACTGGGCTTTTTGAAAACAGTCTGCAAACTGGGTATATCTTTAGTGCTAGCAGATTAGTTTAGTGGGGAACCAGTATTGGGAGTTACTCATTTACTCATTCAAAAAGTAATGTGTTACATTACTGGATGCTTTACTTTTGTTACTCAGCCCAGTTACATCAAAGGTACCTTTAAACAACTCCAATTGCTCCACATCCATTTTCCATCTCTTGTAATTTTAACAACAAAAAGGAAGAAAGAAATGAAACTATTAAACACATGTTTTCATAACGAAATGTTTGCTCATGCAAAAGTTGGCATGATTGTTGCGTTTTTTAATTTAGCTGGTGTAATGTGGACATATTCTGAATTGTTACTAGCAATACATCTTTATTTCATGATTACTTTCACACTACCAACCATTTGTGTGTCCTCTCGTGTTAAGTAGAGCATTATCCTATTTTTAACGAGGCAACCACTGTTAGTTCATGAATGACTTCGCCCATTAACATAAATATTCAACATACTGGATGTTATATAATTAGTGAAAACATTGACACTGGATGTGTGTGTGAGAGATTAAAATCATGTATATGTGTGTGATCAACTATGTAATATGCTATAATATGTACTGTATCACTGAAAAAAATAACAAATTAGTTGAGAAGCGCCGACATGATAGGATTCAAAACAAAGACAAGACTAATCAACAATGTCAGATATGATTTGCAGAGAAGACCTGCAGATGGGTTTCAGCTTCAGTCAGAAGCACACACTGAGTAAGGTCACCTTTGGCATCTGGGTTGTGACTCATTCATCAGCAGGGGAAAGGTTAGGCTCCACGCTTCTGTGAAAGTGCACGTCATGCATGATCATTCTTTACTCTAGGCTGAATGATGTGCATCCTATCCTGTATTTAGTCAACATGTCACATCTCATCTGTGTGTGTGTGTGTGTGTGTCTAAGTTGAGAACACAGTGTGACCCAGTGAATGTGTACTTAATATTGTATGTCCATACATCTGCACTCACGCCACATGAACGCATGGACATATGACGGATGAGTGATATGTGACGAATATCCATTATCACCCCTCAGAAACCTCCGGCTTCTGTGTCAGATGAGCCATGGTGATGGGGAACACCTCTTGTTTCTGTGTGTCGCATCAGATAGCATTAAATCTCAGACGGCAGATAGACACAGAGGAAATAAGTCCATGAAACATTAGGCAGAAGCTTCCCTGGAGGAGACTGTTAATAATATACATACATCTTCAACCAAAGGCTTATCCAATGTGGCATGTCTGCAGCAGTTTTTGGAATGTCTACTTCAGCCCCACACACCGGGCTCAATCACAAGCGCATGGGAATGGGACTTCTGTGACAGTGGGCTTACCGAGGGTAAGGCATGGCCGAATTGATTCCAAGTGGCTGCCAACGTCTTATCGGCCTCTTGCTAAGCACCGTGCTAAACGGCCCTGTCAGAATGCCATTGTAGCTCAAACAGGAAGAAGATTTAACTGCAACTAAATCACAACTACAAGTGCGTTTATTGTGATGTCCACCACTGGGAGGAAGTGCAGGAAATTGGGTCGAAGAAATATAATGAGTGAGGTAATTTAAAGAAAAAGAAGGAGATGAGCAATAACAATCATGAAGACGGAGGTGGGAGGGGATGGGAGAATCTATGACAGAAGTTGTAAATCCGCATTTAATGCAGCGCTCTCAAATTGTATCTGTGGAACATCAAAGAAGCCCCCCTTCTCCCCTCTCACAGAAATCTAAGAAAGCAAAGCACTCAGAAGATTATTCTCCTCCAATTGCATACGCTCACACTGATGGGATCCTTCACCCCTCAGTAACCGAGCCCGAGAGAAAAAAGTATATATATATATATATATATATATATATATATATATATATATATGATGTGAGTCAATCCTAAAGAGATGTCAAGAAAAAGAAAAGAGAAGAAAAGAGAAATGAAAGTGAGGGTTTTCCCTTTTAAAGGCCCAATTAGAAGCCTGTAACTATCTACATACACACGCAAGGAAAAAATCAAGACCAACAGATGTCGATATCTTCTTCTTGAATGGGTCGAGCTTCAAATACACTACATTTCCCATAGTGCAACCAACAGCATCCTTTCGGTTCACCTTTCCAGCCTGAACAAGACACCCCTGCTGACATCACCAGTGGTTATGTCTCATGCTGTGTTCGGCCAGAACACAGGTTACATTTTAGAGATGGTGCTGCTGCGTGTAAAGTCAGTAGAAAGACATGAGTAGGTGTGAATACATGGCAATTTGCACATGGAGGTGCAAATTCAGGCTACGATGTGTTGGTGGCAGTGACTGAAAAAGATGCACTTATCCTCGGGCTTTAAGAATCTAGTGTTACATCATAAATGTACCGAGACTATAGGAAATAGGAGAGCGATGAAAATGACAGAATTAAATCCTGGTGAGTTCTGAGATCAGTCAATTTGTGGTTAATAAATGGTCCAGCGGGGAAATTAAAGCAAATAACACAAGAAAAAGTTGTGCTTCACTTTCTGCCTGAACACAACTTCATCCTATAAAGACATTACACAACTGTTTTCACCAGGGATGCACCGACCTGTTTTTATTTTTATTGTCACCGATACCCAATCCAGCTATTTGAGTCATTATGTCCTATGTCAGGGGTCACTGATAGGCGGACCGTGGTCCGGTTCCAGACCCAGACAAAACCAGTATGTCTCATATGTTCAGAGACTGTGGAGATTATTAAAAGCGACAATGTGAAGCATCACTAATAAACAAAGCACAACTCTTTTGAGCAAATGTACCCACTCACATCCGGACAGAAAAATAAACTTTTGAGCCCAATATGATCTGAATCTGAACACATTCATTCTCTGCCCAACAATGATGTGAGTGGAATAGAGCTGAAACAAGTGGTTTTAATAACCACAGATAAAGCCACTGCACACAAATTTCTCTTATAAGAAGCTGACAAGAATATACTATCGTAGTTTTTATGGGTGACATCACTTCACACCTGAATGAACTGAATTTAGAGCTGCATGGTAATTCATCCAATTAATTTTTCTAAAATTAAGTACTTTATTTTAGGACATATTTAGGACATTTATTTTTGCACATTTTTCAAAAGCTTTCTGTTATGTATTACATTTTTTTAATCCAATCCTTTTAGATTATTTATAATTCATTCAGTTCAATTTGTAAAATGACAATAAAAATGGTTGAGATATTATTTATTTATTTAATTTGACAGTCAGTTGTTGAATACATACAGACGTTAATACAACTGCAGACTAATTCAATATGCATGGGACTAAATCATAGTGCTAGTTAGACATTATTGTGACCTTTGTTTGAGTAAATTCAGTCTAAATGGACCTGTTGAATTTGGATTGAATACCCCTGTCCTGTGTATAGCCCTAGTTTTTCACGGGTTATGTCATATTTTGGTCTGACATTAAAGTGACCTTTATGGGTAGAATTGGTGGAATGCCTCTTGACTAAATATTTATAGTGTTCGAAAACCACTTCAGGCAAAAGTCAGGACTTAATTTATTTTGTATTGTCGGGATTCAGGCAAGAGAGGGAGCTAGCTAACAACGCATCTGAGCAGACACCTGTATATCAAATAAAAAGCATACAGATACAACAGCACACTGAGAATGTTCAGTCCATAACAGACCTTGGATAAAGTGCCCGGGAAAAGAGGATTGCAGCCCTGCATTTACAGATAATCTTTGGAACGAGGGAGGGCAAAGAGAAACCTAGGAATTGTGTTAACAAAATGAAGGGGAAAAAAAGAGCATCAGGCCCGCTTATCTCTGAAAGGCTCCTGCTACCCAACCGGGTCAGATGAATAAAGAGGTTTTAACCTAATTTCTCATGCCACCACCGTTCTGACCATGCCTGACCGCAGCAACCTAGGGACAGTGTGTGTAAGTAATGGAATTAATCCAGTTTTTCTGACTTGAAATACACAGCTGGAGCCATACGATAAATGCTTTTGGTTGAGGCTGCACATCAAAAGATGTTGTCTTCAAACACATTTTCAGACAGTGTTCTGGTTTCCATGAAACACTTCAAATGAACACTACAAAATAGTGAGCACATTTGTTCTGAATATTCCTTGCTTCAGATAACAAGTGCATTTTAATAAAAGAGCACAAGTATGGTAATAAGGACAGCAGTTTGAGTGGCTCCGTGGTGGCAAAGACAAAAGCAAATGAATATGCATGGGGGAGAGCAGTAATAGCCCTTGAACTAATTTACTTCCATCCTGAGTAATGACTCATCACGTGGAAAATGATGGTGAGGGTAGGATCAAAAATCATACCAAGAACGTGTATCCCGGGATTACACTGCCCCCTGCTGGACAAAGCAACAACACACTTACATAAGAGAGGTTACAGCCGTTCAGTTTTCTGTTACCTGCAGACCTGAGTGAAATGATTGTATCATACATTCTTAGTCTCGTGAATACATAAACTCACAATGATGCAAGCAGGTTTCATAAACGTGTGTGTGTGTGTGTGTGTGTGTGTGTGTGTGTGTGTGTGTGTGTGTGTGTGTGTGTGTGTGTGTGTGTGTGTGTGTGTGTGTGTGTGTGTGTGTGTGTGTGTGCTTTCTCTCTCCTTCGAATGTCAATCAATTGTTAGACCTTTTAGGTGTTTTAAAGAAGATTTGCAAAACAAACCATCTGCTTAAAGGGTAATTTTGAGGTTGAGTGGTTTCATTCAAGCTTATTCCAGAACCAGTTGCTGTATAAAGTATCACTAAATATATTTACACATGTTATGTGAAAAAGACACATTTCTTCTCTTTCAGGTTCACTGAATCAACAACTAACAATAGAACATTGCATGGTGCAGTTTGTTTTGTTGCTGTATTTTTCCACTTCCAATACCTGCAAAGTAAATGTTCAGGGACAGCTTGCTCTTGGAAATGTGAGACACTGACAGCAGGTTTACATAGAGGTCAGAACTTATTTGTTCAATGAAATAAAAGGTACAGAGGGAAAACTGAGATTGATTTGAAAAGCAAGAATGTCTTCACAATAGAGATGTTCACAGGGTCAGTGTGCAGCAGGGATTTGCGTTCAGGCAGAGCCTCACCTGTCATCATGTAAAGTACAAAAATAATGAGGATAAAATAAAATGAACATTAATATTTATTGACTGATCTGTGCTATAAATGTAATTTCTGTAAGATTCCATTTATTTCACGCATTTTTATGATCAAAATCGCTGAAATGTGCGCATGTCCTGTTCAAAAAGAGAGGAGACACGGTGAGGTGATGCAACAGACAATCAGTACCTCTGACTCAACGAAGGGGGCGTGCGAGAGCCCACAGATCGTGTTTGTACTAGTTCTGCCGGTGCTCTTCTTCTACACTTTCAAAATGACAAGAAGATAAGGAGGACTTTTACAACAAGTGTCACGGATACTTTTGTCCAGAAGGTTATAAGAATAGATTTATTTTATAGGAAAAACGTTGTCACCACTAAAGCCACTAGAGGGCGCTGTCCTGTAGAGAAAGCGAGCGAGACGTGAAGAGCGAAGCAGAAAGTGAAGTCCTTCGTTTCAAGGGACGAACCTGTTGTGTGGGTAAATATGCTCTAAATGTTATTCCTATAAAACGATTGAAACATTTTCATTAATATGAGTGTATAGAAGTCAGAAAATGTGCTGTGTGTCTCTAATTGCGCCGATGGTGATTCAATTGGTCCGATGTTTACAGATGTTATCTACACGTGCTGAGCGTTCATGAGAGGACCGCAAAGCTAATCAGGTTTACCACCTTAGGACCATGCTACAGGTATGCACTCTGTTATCATTAATGTTTGAGAACATTTAATGTGTGTGCATTGTACCAAAAATAACGTTTATTTTCGTTATGTAGGTTAGTGCTGTATGGGATTGGTGTCTGTAGCCGCTACATGTGCACTTGAGCTAGCACAAAGATAAAATGTGGTGGGTACATTGAGATATTCTGCATAATTTCTCGTTATTAATGGACCAAATGTTTCATGTTGTTAATTTCAGAGTTAACTGTGTGGTGTTGTTTGTCTTTTATTTAAATTTTTAACAGAAGAGCTACCACTGCAGTTATTCATGTACTGGATTTATGCACTGGTTGTTTGTTCTGAGCTACACAGGTTCAAGGCACTTTAAGTCAGTTTAGGATTTAAGTCACTATCAGATTGGTGAATGCACTTCATCGGTTAGTGACCAGGATTGGTGAAACGTTTTGAAGTGAGATATTGTGTTTACAGTGCTACTTTCAATGTACAGGAACATCTTTGTTAAATCTCACACAAATTGAACATTCCAAATTAATTTAATACGGCTCTACTTTTTAAGAGTAGTCGAGAAATAAAGATCCCTGAATATAGTTGTGTGTCTTGGGTCATATCAAATTTCACCTGCCTACATAATAAGATAAAGACGAGCTAAATCTAGTGCTTTGTAAACGTATCTACTGTCTCTGGTTGTGCTCTAACCCGGTGCACTATATGAATATTCCAGCCCAGGTTATTAATTGATTATTGATCATAAGGAGGAGACACAGTTGTGTCTCTCTGCATCAGATCGGATCTCTTCATGCTTCTTACTATTGTAGCTCAAGAGTCAATGTGGAATGTTCCGTGGTTTATGGTTACCTGACACATTTAGAAACCGTACGTCACATTTTCTGACAGCAGAATCAGTGTTCATATCAAATACACATTGTAGTCGTCATGCTCCGTTTTATTTTTCTGTTTATTAGATGTGAGACGGGAGTTGTTCTTGCAGAAAGCCGGTCGGTCCAACTCTACAGAGACCAGGACTAGCTTTGTGCACGTTAGGGCTGTCAACGAATAATCGAAATTCGAATATATATTGGAATAGTTGTTAAAAACATAATTTCGAATGTGAAAATTAATATTCGAATGTTAAAAAAAAAATTTTCCGGAGGATAATTATCGTGAATCTGGCAACCCCCGCCACGGCCGCGATGAAGTGTCCTCTTTTTGTGTGTGTGTGTGTGTGTGTGTGTGTGTGTGTGTGTGTGTGTGTGTGTGTGTGTGTGTGTGTGTGACGAGCCGTTCGGGGCAGAGTCTATGACCCGGAGCAGACGTCACGGGGTTTTGCTGTTGTGTTGGCGTAGGCTGCGGCCCACAGTAGCCTGTTCTATGTTCCCTTAATAAACACCCTATAAGCCAGCTAACGTCTCGTAGCTTTCCTGACCCAGGGTCGCTACAATATGTAAGCTAGAGTTAGCTTACCATTCAACGACAAGCAACTTGAGGCCACATCTCCAGAATGTGCACCCAAGAGAATATGGCATAAAATGTGGAACTTCAGAGAAACAGCCCCGTCTGGATACGTATTTTGCGCCGTCCGCCACAAGTTCGTTGTCTGCGGCACGACAGGAGGCCTGCACGCAAAAATGTATTTCGTTCGTATGCAAGGACATGAGGGCTTCAGGGAGTTCTGTGAAGCACTGGAACCGAGGAACCTTATCCCTGATCAGCACTCAGCATGTGTTTATTGTTGCCGTTCATTTAAACCGCTATGCGCGACCGACGGTGCGGTGCGGTGCGGAGGGGGGTGGGGGGGGGGGGTGTGGGGGGGGGGGGAGAGTGAACACCTAAACTGAAGAATCTGTGCGTTTGCAGTCAGTCTTAATAGCAAGCGTCTGTAGAATAAAGATGAACTGGACAATTAAAGTCTACATTTGATTCATTCTACAGGTTGGAACTAACATGCCACGTTATCTACAGAGTCCAGAAGGCTGAGCCCGTTGTCCTGCTGCTGGGAAACGAGGACGACTTCCAGACTTTCTCTGGAGCACCAGTCTCTTGCAGGAGGTGGTGGACGAGATGTCGGGCCCAGAGTCTCCTGTCCTCAGATTCCAGAGGACACCCATGAATGCAAATCCTGCCGTTTGAGGTCAAAAGGTTGTGGAGACGTCCTCCATCCCTCTCATCTGGCCATGTGGTCCTCCATCCCTCTCATCTACTCCATCGGCAAGGAGATCCTGGTTGTTGCTTCTTGTGTCACGGCCATCGATACCTGAGTGAAAGAAACTTGGGAGACTTTTCTTAAAGTTAGTAATGTTTACCAACATCTGTCTGGTTCAGCCACCTTCACCTAACTATAAAGATAGATGAACAATCTTTGAATAACTGTTAAGTGACACTTTCAGGGGACTTGTGATATTGCTGGTATTAAGCATTGACTTACGTTTGTCTAGGAAAGACATCTAGACTTTATAAAAATACACGACAGAATAACAACCATTCACTGTTAACTTACCTCTGATTTCTGCATCTACCATCATCGATTATTTCAAAGGAAAATTCAGAAAAATATATTTAAAAGCTCTGCTGCAAGATGCGACCTATCGCCAAACCCCGCCAGATGCAAGGGAAGGCTGTGTGGCGCTTTATCACTCCTGCCAGACATAAAGGTTTTACAATCCTGCAGCAAACAAGCTGTCGGTCTTAATCAGAGTCGCTGTCTTCATCCCACTGCCAGTATCTTCTGAATGTAGAAGATCCAAGGCCTGAAGTGGAGCCTCACTGATCCTCTGCCTCTTCACACTTACCGTGCTGTGCAGTCCTCTTCCCTGCTGCTCTTGGTGGACTCTTCTGACATCTGGGGGACTGGGGCCGGAGCTTCTTTAGGAGTGATGTAGCACTCGTTGCAGCTCCTGCCAGCAACTCAGAGGTGATAATCGCCGGGTGAGAGGGTTATCTTCATCCTCGCTGTCCCAGTCGGACTAGATGTCTTCCTCCTCGATGTCAGAGAAGATCCAGGGAACCAACCTACCTTCACCTGCAACGTCAAGCTCGACCTGACCCTCAACTTGCTCCTCCTCATCAGAAGAGTTGTAGATCGGGAGATTACCTTTGTGGAAGGTCGATTATAATGTCTTCACGGGGGCCGAGCAGCGTAGATATATATATATATATGTATATATACAGTACTCTATTCATCCCCAGGGGATAATTTGTTTGTAGCAGCAGCAAGCAAAGTTACAGAGTAAACATGAAAATATTAAGTATGAAAATATATATATATATATATATATATATATATATACACACACACAATAGCAGAGCAGAACATATTACATTTAAGAAATTAAATAATAAAGAAAATGCAAAGTATATACAGTGAAAAAGAATAGGTATTAAATGAACTAACTAGACAAAAGCAGTGCTAGGGTTATTGATATTGATTCAATTGAAGGAGGATCTGGCCAAAGGGGATTTGTCATGCAGTTGACATACATTTGTCAACTGCAAGTCGTATTGCAGTTGGCATGAATGTTCTCCTGTACCTGTCCTTGTGTACTAGGAGCTCCATCAAAGTCTCCACTAGCTGACAGGGAAATATTTAAACTGTCAGGATTCCTCATTTCTTGTTTACATTAAGCAATAATCAGCAGGTAAACCAGCTCGTGGTTGAGGTCCATTTTCAGGCTTCTCGGTTGCCCACGATGGAAGAGATTCGGTAGTTTTGTTCTCAAACGATATTCGTACAAGTAGCTTTTAGCTAGCAGTTAAAAACTCAAAGAGTTGGCTCTACAGTTTGGGTTAACGAGGTTTTCAGCTCGTGTTTAGGTGCAAAAGGAGGAATCGGAACGGTCCGCTGCTGTTATAACCTTGTTGGGTCATCGTTCTGTTTCCATGGCATTTACTGACGCGCTGCGACTGTGATAGACGGAAAGAGAGATTTTAATTATTTTCTTATTTTTCAAACACATTTTATTTTATTACTATTTTGTAGATTTTTCAGTGTTTTGTTTCCATTCAGTGCAGCTCTAATGAGTTGTAAATGACATGTCTCTGCCATACTTATGCTAACGAGACAAATGAGAAAAAAAATTCAATTTTCACATGGTTATGTTTTATAATGGGACCGCTTTGTTGAAAACACAGAAAGCCAAACTGGATGAAAAATGAAATATACTTTTTTTTTCATTCAATGGTGTTGAATCTAATTGTTCTCCCTGTACTTCATTATTTGTATTCAACAAAAACAATATCTGATTGGACTTAAATAAACCAAGTGTAAACTTGAGCCGACTGTCTTCAAATCTTTTCTCTACTGTCGACTGGTGAGGAAGGGGGTTTCCACGATCTTGCAGGAAACCACACATCTGTCACAATCTGTGACCAGGGTTTTAGAGGCCTTCTACTGATATTTATTATTAAGTAAGCTGGAGTTATTAGTAAGATATGTCACAACTCAAGCTGGTTTGTAGTCATTCTGACCCCTTTAGTGTTGACCTTGGATGGAGTTTTTTTCCCCACATTAAACCATTTTCAGATGAATGAAAGAATCTTAAAAAGGCTTGGGAAGATATCTTTTGGTTTTAACTTCAACAGATACTTGGTTTGAAGCACTTATGTGTATCCAGTCATGTTTATTAAATCAAGATCTCACAGTTCTCAGATCAAATTTAAATCAAAATTGACATCAGTGCCTCCTGTGTGTTAATTATATGTCCTGTGAGGATTCCCAAGGTCACAAACTCAGCCCTAAACTCCCTAAGTGGTTGGAGGTGTCTCAGTCAGTGGTTCTTGGATGTACTGTACATAATATGGTTAAATATGACAGAAATTGCAATCTGAGGTTCGTCATTGGTATTGCAATTACGCAAAATATAATGCCAGCTTTACGAAATACTGATCATAATATTTCGTAGATAATTTTTTGGCACATTGAATATTCTCAGAATTTACTGCAAATCTAAACTTGATTATCAGAATACATATTTTTGTCCAGAAGGATGGACGAATGAATGGACTTAATTTACAAGTAACGGTAGGACCATGCATACACTGCAGTAGTCTATATGGCCTATTTTTATTGGTATTGAATGAGTATAAATTGTGGAATTGCGATGGCAAATTCATATATTTGTAAATAGGACTCTGAAAGAGTCTGTGCCTCAACAGCCGCGAACCTCACCGCACGTCTCTGGTGTGCAGCATGTCGATAAGACTGACTGACTGATTGAATAATTGTGTTCATATATCGAGTCAATAGTCACAGTACATATTTCCAAACGAAACATAAAATCTTTAATGGAAAGCTGGGAAGACATTTCTGTGATTTGAAGTATAACAAATATATACATCTGACGAGAACATAGACACAAAAAACAAACGTGAAGGGATTGTCTCATATCGAAGCTTAAAGCTGCCAGTGGCTACAGAAATAACATCAATCCTCTTTTGGAAAGAGTTAAGCAGTCAGTGAGAAGAAGTCCTGTCAAACAGGACCCGAGAGGGCAACGTTCACCCCAAAAGTCCCAGAGCTCTGCTCAGTTTTCCTGTTCATGATGTCCTGTATGGTAGAGATGTGCAACGGTTGGCTCCTGTCCCTCCGTGGGACCTGAAGCAAGTCCACCCCCACACAACTAGGCGTTGGACGCCTGCGTCTAAATGCCCGTTTCTCCGCCCGGGTCTTTGGTGGAGGGAGCCCATCACAGATTCGGTTGCAAGCTGTGGTGATGCCACAGAAGGAAGGGTCATCTGAATGTGAAGACCCCTCCGAGCTGCCCTCTGATGGAGAGTCTCTAAACAAAGGTTGAAGCAACCTTTTTGCAAGGGGTGTGGGGTTTGTGGTGACAGGTACACCGTTACATAAAACCACTCCCTTACACAGTTCTGGAGCAGCATGAAAAGAGGGCTTCAGAGTCTCCACCTTCTCCAGGGGTTTCATCTTACGGCGTCTCCTCTGTGTGGGGAAAGAGCGAGAGAAAGAACTGTTAATCAGTTACAACTAGTATTTCAAACCGATATCGAACAAAACTATTCTGCAGTGCAACAATTTCATCTTTACACACCTTTCTGTTCGCTGGACAAAGACTCTGTGTCTCCTCTGCATGCAGCATTTCTGGGCCTGTGAGCCAAAGATTTAGGTTAATTTAACGCAAGATAACGAATAGCTCAAACTCGATTGATTATCTATTCAAGATATATAAAAGGAAAAAAAAAATTGAAACATTACTATTATTGCCCTGATAGCACTAATGTAGTCGAACCGTACCTTCAGCAAGTGAGTGTATGAGTGGATAGGATGCACTCCTCTTCAAGCCCGTCTCATCACAGGAGGAGAACTGCCTATTAAGGTAACAGTAATGGTTGAGGAAAGAGACTGCATGTAGCACCTTTATTAAGACATGAGTCACGGCTGTGTCGTCATTTAAGATTCCAGTTGCGATGCTCTTGATGATTAATTGTATCAATAAACTGGCTTAATGAGTAGAAGCCGTTCAAGGCACAGTAACCTCTGCCCATTAGATGTTATAGCCCATTTGGAGATGCCACGCAGTGCTTATTCACACTTACCCACTCCACTCGAGTGTTTCCTTTGCTACCATGTATGTGTGGCTGAGCCTTTCCTTTTATCTTGTTATAAAAGATAGTATTTATCATCATATACATTTTTCAGCAGAAAGTACAACTGTTTGATTGTCTTGCTACCTTTCAGGGCAGCAGTAGGTGTAGCTCTTCGGTATGGGTGGCTCTGGTTCGGTGGTTGGAGGAAGGGTGGGCATGCGGCAGTGGTTCGCACACAGCAGCATGCCGAGACACAGACACAACGCCAGAGACAGCAGCAGGTAGTTCTGCCTGTCTGACACCTGGGAGACAGACCATTGATTGCATCATGAATAAAGACAGTGGCAATGTCTGATGTACTGTGACGACAGAAAAATACAGTGATGAAAATTATTATAGAGTAACCATATGAATTCAATTATAAATAACCTACATGCAAATTTCCCAGTTTGTCCTTTACTATGACTGCTGGAACAAGCATTTCTTAAACTCTTTTCATGCTGGGATGCAAGAAAGGATAATCTTTATGAACTGGAAAGTGCACAAATCATACTGCTGCAATGTACCCTTTTCTGTTTTACATACAAAATTATGTCAAATATCCACCTAGTGAAAGCATATTTTTCACTCACATTAGAGGCCATTGTGTGTCGTGAAGTGTGATAATTCGTGCACATAATCATGGTTGTATATTGTTGCTGCATTTGAAAATTCCAATCCCGTTTATGATCCGCAATTTCATGAAATGTTTTGGCAATCTGATTTCATCTTAAATTCTGTAACTGTAACAGAATACAGTTACATTGTATGTACCCTTATGATGTAACTCTGTACCGTTACTCCCCAAGACTGGTCAAGTCCCATGTGTCATCCTAATGACATGGTCCCAGGGAAAAACTACATTTACTATCGGGCTGAACAAACTCCTCGTTACAGATGGAGGCTTTGTGCCTGGAGCGTTGTATCTACCTCATCCTGCAGTTGGCTGACTCTGACAGACAGGTTGAGAACCAGCTGAGTCAAATTCTCCAGCTGGCCCTGCAGCAACTGAATGGACTCAGTCTGACGCTGATCCTACGGGAGGAAAAGACAACAAATTAAGCAACCACACACACAATGACGTCATTGAAATAGGATGTTTAGGTATTATGAATAAATATTTGACACTACGAGTGTGACCGTTTTCACATTACATGTAGTCATTTGATCGATTGCTGGCATTAAGATATTGATTAGTGGAGCTTTAAACCCACAGCAGAAAGCTTTTGGGAGAAAAAAAAAGAAAAATGTGGCAAGATTGTACTGCATTTTGAATCAATATAACAACATGGCCCACTTGCTGAAAGTCACACAAAAAGCAACTGTCTGGACTAACATCTGTACCCTTCCATTGCTCACCTGTTCCTCTGCTATTCTCGAAGTGTTCTGGAGTTTAATGATGGTTTTGTTAAAAGCCTTCTGCATCTCCTCCATCTGCTTTCGATATCTTGAATCAAAACATGGAAGATTAATTCTGAATATCAGCCTCTACTCAGTTTATAAACAAAGGACAACAACAACCAGACGCTGCTTATTTCTCTGTAGCACTGGTCCGTGTCCCCGTTTCTCACCTCTGGCTCAGCTGCTCCAGGTAGCGTCCGCTGAGCGACATGTTCATCTCCAGGGCCTTGATGCGGTTATTGAGTCTCATGAACACGGACTCCTTCTGGCTGGAGCCATGCACTGTGTTTCCGTTCTGATCCGTGCCATTGGGTGGCTCTGCATAGATGTCCGAGAGAGACGGTGAGGTCGGCGAGGAAGGCTTGCCACCTGACGATGTAGAGATGTCTTCCGCGAAATCCTCCGTTTTAGTTTCTGTGATAGCTGAGTGACCACCAGAGGGCTCAAGTTCTGTAATGGTGTCTGGAGCAGGGTGTGATACTTCAGAGGAAGTAGTACTACTTTCAGGTACAGCTGGTGGGTCAGGGTGATGTTCTAATTGAGGGGAGGCGGTGGGATGGAGAACTTGGGAATCATCCGTTTTATCTGCGGTTTGAATTGAGGGGTTTATCTCTGGTACAGAAACCTCAATGTCAGACTTCTCTTCTGATGGCGCCACTGAGGCATCGTCCACATCTGCACTGACCTTTGGTTCTACATAGATGGAGCTACTGAGAGAGGCTGAATGCTCAATGTGCTTCTCTTCTGCCAGCACATCCTGGCTCTTTTCTGGCTTTGGCTCTTCAGAAGACAGCTGTGGTGTCTCCACAATCGGGGTAGGTTTGGCAGAGGATGAGTCAGTGGCACTGGGTTTGGGGAGGTTCAAGGCTTGACTGGGCTCCAACAGAGGAGGTTCAGACATAGACTCTTTATGAGATTCTACTGTGTTCCCTGGAGGAGGTGGCGTTTCTGAGGGTCTGGCTTCGCTCTCTAGCTCCTGTTCAGAGGCTTGTTCTTGTTCATGGGGCTGATGTACCTCACTGTAATGCAGCTGAGGGTCAGGGCAGGCAGAGGGAGACAGGGGTATATGCCATGTGGGTGTTAGAATGGGAATAATAATTGGCTTTCTGTTCATAGTTTGGCATTTCCTTTTTTTGGACAGCAGAGCTAAACACTGCCAATGGAGATACTCCTGGAGGGAAGCTGCGCAAGAGCAAGAGGAAGAAAAGGAAGTAAGTAGTGGACAGTAGTTCTCGATTTCTTGTCGGTGCTCATGCTGATCCTTTTTCTGTTTTTCTACATCAAACTCCTCCTTATCCAAAAGAGTGATTGTAGAGCCGATTGGTTCTTCCTCGTCTTTCTGTAAAGGAATTTTTTCTTCCACTTGGGGGAGCTCATGTGTGCTTGTTTCAGCTGTAGGTATCTCTGGCGCAGAGGTCTCCGAAGACGGGGCTACAGTTGCAGGGATGTTGGGGTCTGGAAAAATCTCTTCCACTTCAGAGTCTGGACTACAGAGGGAGTAGGACAACATAGTAAATAGAGTAAATACATTAAATACAGTAAAGGAAAATAACAATATAACATTGTGAGAGCATGTAGAGCAACCTTCATCCATTATTTCACAAATTATTGGCTAATTGAAAAGCCATTTTCCAGTTATGAGGAACTAATAAAAGCTCTTTAAGCTCTTTTTTTTTATCTCTTTTAGAATAGCGTACACTGGACCCTCATTTACAGAAGCGAAGGCAATAACATTTCAATCACTCAGTATAATGAAATTACGTTTTTTTGTTCAACCCTGAAAACAATGACGGGTTAAGGTTTGTTGAAGGTGAATTTACAATTATGAATGATAATTTATCAGACTCATAACATGTACTCACACTGAAGTGAGGTCTTTAGTGGTAGTAGGAGAGCTCGTTTCAAGTTGGGCTGACGGCTCAGTCATGTTCACTTCCTGTGATGAAAGGTTACCTAGAAAAAGTAAATAAGGAAAACATTGAGAGTAAATGCACAAATAAATATAAATTACTAAAATCATCACCGACACATATGGTCAACAACTGAAACATTGGAAAAACTGACTGTACCTGCT
Source organism: Myoxocephalus aenaeus (assembly GCA_038501785.1). Lineage (NCBI taxonomy): Eukaryota > Metazoa > Chordata > Actinopteri > Perciformes > Cottidae > Myoxocephalus > Myoxocephalus aenaeus. The sequence goes on from JBAMJR010000162.1 coordinate 3,490,764, forward strand.
TAAAAAAAAAAGGTTGTGAGAGAAAACTGGATGTCAGAGCTACCAGGCAGAAACGTCAAGCTGTGTGTCGTGTTGGTCATACCTTGCATCTCTGAGCCTCCACCGAGAACATTGACAGCAATGTTATTTACCATGTTCAAAATCACGTCTGAGGAGACAATGTAAACACCAGAGGAACAAGTCAATACAGCTGTCCAGGTTTGGGATAATATATAATAGATAATAATAACTTTATGCAGTAGAAATCCAAATTTACCCGTTGCTGATCCAATCAGATCCGTGGGTAACTTGACTTCACCAGGTACATATCCAGGAGGATAATCTGTGGGGAGCAGTGCACTTAATAACACGCATTAATCTCATGACAAACCATTAAAGGGTAATTATAAGTATGACTGTAAACCCACTTGAAATTCTGTGATTTTGGTGCAACATCATGTCTGAACACACATGAACAGGGTCAGTTCAATGTGACTCGTTTAGTATATTTTCCTGTGTGATACAAACTGTACCAAATTGGTTTGTGTGTCTTGTGTGCTGAGAAAACGCCTAACTTTATCAAATATGTGATGATCTATGTTCTCACCCAAGTCATCATCCTGATCATCTGGTCTTTCTGTGGGATCAGCTATCTCCTCGTACTCTTCGACCATACTTGTGCCAAACACCCTGGCAAAAAAAGTAACTCAAAATCATTCTATAACCAAGCTCAAGTTACAGTGAAATCTAATCTGTTTTATCCAGCAACATAAAAGTGATGAACTCAAGTCTTGGAGAGCTTTAGAAGGCAAAGAGCTACACTAAAAGCCTACAACACAAACTCTCTCTCTCACACACACTATAGTATATAGAGAGTCCTCCAACAGCTGGTCCTCTTTATCAACATGACAGTTTCAATTTCTACAAATAAAACTTCAGCCAGATGAATTTTGCAGAAGTGTAAAGAACAAGGTTAGCATGTGCATTAGCTCTCCATGTTCCCACCAAAGCCTGTGTGTACATAGTGGCCAAAGACAGTGTGGTTAGGGTGATCTGGCCATGACCACATGCCAAATATTACATAACATCATTTGACACCATCTAGAGCTCCTAAAGTATGCAACAAGATATAATTTGGCAGACACACTTTAAGCCAAATGGCTTGATTAGCGTTGATTGGAATAGAAACGTGCAGAATCAACGGAAAAAGATACACAAAACAATAAAAAAGTACAATAATAAGAACATGACGGATCCATAAACATATCAACATGTCCCTTTTGATTTTGTGTTCCATAGTAAGGTTTCTCTCTTCTTACAACATTCAAATCATGTTTACAAGTATGTTAGAAAATCCTCACATTGCTTAGTTACAAACCTTATGAGACTGAGGGGACAGAAATGTTCAGAGTCAAAGTGAGAGACCAGCTCTACCTAAAAAAAGAAAAGAAACATTAGTCAGATATTGTAAAGGACGTGGGTGATGTATAGAGTGCTGCAGGGATGATGTGTTTTTTAAAGCCCGGAAGTTAGTATCGCACTGGTTCACTCAACAAAAAAGCCAATGGGATTTTCTCTTGGAGGACTTAATCTTGACAAATGAAAAACACTTTTATGATTTTTGAAGCGAGGTAAACACCAATAATACACAAGTCACCTGACTGAGTATATACAACGTGGCTGTACAGGCGGACTAGTTGGCGTAATGCTGTTTTGTAGTCTCATTTAGACGCTTGATACCAACCGCCTTTTTTAAGAGCTTAAGGTTTTAACAAGATGGGTTAGGTTACTTTATTTTATTATCTGTTTTGATTATTGTAGTATTCATTGCCTATGGTCCTTTGTGTTTACCGATATTTAAGTTATGTCTTCTTTGCTTCTATGTAGAGCACTTTGTTTTTAAAAAGGTGCTATATAAATAAAGTTATTATTATTATTATTATTATTTATTTGTACCCGTGGGTAGACTAGGTAGCTACTGTAGTATATTTTATGTCATAGAAAAAAATCTTGGTTGGTTAATAACAGACCTTATTTCAGCCATTTAACCAAAAACACACAAAAAAAAGTGCAAAAATGCTGACTCATTTTGATCCTTTAGGACTTTTTCCCGCAGCACTCTATTGTTGTCCGCGCCCTGTTTTTATTATTTACAAACAGCAAAGCCATGATTTAGTCTTGTTGTAAAATCAACACAATGTGTTTAAATTAAACATTGAGAGACTGATTACCAATAAACCTGAGGAATTTTTTTGATTTGAATGATTGGTGGGTATCATTTCAGAGGTTATCAAATGTTTATAATGTGCGATTTTAACTCAAGGAGTATTTATTGACGTTACAATGGGTTAGCAGCTACCATAGCAAGTTAGATCTGATTCTGTTTAGTTGATCACACCACGCAGACAAACAGAAAGACACAAAATACATCCCCCTCCATGTTTACTATTCAGCTCACACAACCACAGACCTCTACAAGAAAAGCAGGCTAACCTTTATGTACTTGGTGAACATCTGAAGCAAGAGAGACAGAAACAAAGAATTAAAAGAGACGTATACATGCATTCAAAACAGGACCGAAGAGTTTTCATTTGAGTCACTTCAAAAAGGCAAATTAACCGAATGTCCAAATCTAGAATGTTAAAAATTATATTTTTTAAAACAATTACATTTTACATTTCCGAAAATGCCTGGTGCACTTATCCAGAATAATATTCCAAATAAACACTGAAGTTGTAACACACAAAAGGTCACAACCTCCTTTTCTCCAGGCCATTCTACAGTGAAGAGGCCAAAACTTCCATTGAAAGAGATTGAGAGAGAAAATGTACTGAAACAACTGAACAGTTAAATGCTCACCTGCATTAACAGATAGCAGCGATTCCTCTGCACGACATTAGCTGAGAGTAGAGACAGATGGGCAACGCTCATATGTCTAGAAAAACTCACCTTCACATATTTAGCATAAAGATGCTCATCTAATGGGAAGCTCTGGACTGTGCGCTCGTGCCGGGCGTGAAAGGTTCCCAGCTTTAGCCACTTGTTCGTTGGATATCTATGAGAGAAGATTTGCACAACATAGTCAGTTCAGTTACATGTCTGGGCATTTAGGATTACAGCGTGGGGTCATTCAAAAATCATGATATTACGTTTTCAAATTAAACGTTTTCAAATTAAAATATGATTTATATATATATATATAATTGCTCAGGAAGCCTGTGCGAGTGTGTGTAAATGATGAGATTATAAGGTTGTCAATATGTATGGCAGACTCTGCCTTCAGTGTATTCATTAATGTGTGCGTTTTGAGTGGTTGGAATACGAGAAAGGCACAATATAAATGCAATTCTATTTACCATATCATGAACCACACTCCGGAGAAAATTAGAAAAGGATCAGGTCGGTCAGGTCCTGTAGCTTGTGGTCTGGAAATTAGCATTTGTAATTGCTCGCTCTGCCATTGCTCGGCATACTGTGTTCATGGCGCAGTTGCCCTCAGCTGCAAATCTTTATGGGCATGTTTGCATTTTAATATAATTTGTGCAACAGGTAGCTGTTGCAAGTGATACGCGATTTATGGTACCATCAGCAATCCATTCTTTGAGAATGTAGTTTTCTACCAAAAATAAATGCATTGAAAGAATACCAACATTGGTATTATATTTGTGGATATTGTATGTATGGTCACTGCAGTGCATACCTATCACTTATGGAGACAAGAAAGTCTTTAGGGGTAGAAGAGAATAGCTCAAAGTTAGCGATGTCCAGCTGCTTCACCTGGATGGGCTCACAGAGCTCAATGATGAACCTGGGAGAGAACGAGAAAAAAGCCTTTAAAAAAAAAAAACTAGACTCAAGTGGAGATGAAAACAAATGTCTTCAGGTTGAAACTATGGATAGAAAGCAGGAGATGCAAGCATACTACATACCAGATCTTATTACTGCAGGGGTTTAGCATGTACAAGTCCATGTTCTCCTTCAAAATGGCTGAAGTGCTCTGTATGGAACAAATTCACAAATCAATATGCGCTTGTATTTGTCATCATGTGGATCAGCATCCATCAGAGTAAACATATTCCTTAATAGGCTGGAGTATCAGACATACAGTACCTTTGCCTCTGGGTTAGCACCAAGGATCTTGGCTCCACACTCCACTGAGGCATAGTTATTGAAGTTCTTCTGGACCTTCTTCACCGTAGGAGGAGCCCCATTGTTAGAAGTATGAGTATACTGAGCTATTGAGAGGACAAACAGAACAAATAACCAGAATATGTTATGTTCTGAATCATCAGTTTTAACAGTCTTGACTTTAAAAAAGGACAAACTTGGAAGCTTACTCTTTTCATTCTCGACTTCCATCATCTTCCGTGTCCACTCATCAAAAGTGGGGATGTCCTCGGGGTCTTTGCTGATCACAGTGGTATCTGTGCCTTTGGTAACAGGGGAGCTCAGGTCCTGTCAGAGATAATGAGAAAATGAGAGCTGGGGCACCTCCTTTGGTAGAGAGAGGAAAATAGTTCACACAGCATCCGAGTCTCTTACTTGCTCTTTTAGCAAGTATGATGCGTTGTCCTCCAGATGTTGTGTGCTGTGACCGGCCTGAGAAGTCAGAGGTGGGTCACTGTGGGTTTTAGTACCTGCAGTGTGGACATTGGAAGTGTTCTCCAGAACAATTGGAGGACTGCTGAGAATAAAAAAGCATTGCTGTTTTGTTTGAGAGTGTAAGAGTCCCATGTGTCTTTTAAGATGACCTAATTCTGCTGTTTACAGTGAAAGCCAACTTGACGACAATGCTAGAGAAATATTACTTTAGATATTTTTTGCTCACGAAGTAGGGCACAAGATTCACCATACCCACCTCTCATTGTCATATGGGTTATGCTCTTCTTCTTCACAGGGAGCTGGAGGCGGGTCCGAATCAATGACCTCGGGTTTAGCTACGTCTGAATCATCTGAAACTCTGAAATGAAACAACAATCCATGTTACACAGCCATTTTATTTTCAGGGAAACGTCTAAGAAAAAATTAAAAAGGAACTTGCTCTCATACAGTGCTGTTAACCGAAGCAATGTACATTTCCCGAAAAACCAGAATGAGATACACCAGAACAATCATTTTAATGAAAAGAACTGACAGACTAAAAGAACAGAACAGCTCTTGTGGAAGAAAAAAATAAATAGATATCTTGCCTATCTGGGATGTTGTCTTGAAGATTATGGGTGTTTGAGTTGTCTTCAAGCTCAGCAGAAAATTCTGAGACAGAGTGGGAGGAAGGTAGCACGGAGGCTGAGTCCTGGTCGAGAGTGATGGAGGTTTCAGGATGTTGATTTTCTGAGCTTTGCTCAGGTTCTGGCTCAGGTTGTGAAATTATTTTGTCTGCCGCCAACTCTTCCTCTACAGCCGGCTCCTCTATTTCAAAGGCCTGATGGATAAACATTGACATATTTGAGCTGTGGAGGGAAATATTAAAAGAGCTGACCCATTAGCCAGAGTTGGATGTATCAACCAAACACTTAAAGCTGCACATGCTCGAGGAACGATCAATAAAAAAGGACTGGATGGTACAGCGTAAATCCAGCTCAAAAACTGTTGTGCTGCTCTAGAGGAAACCAAATGGTAAAATGTTGCCTAAACCAATGAAATTACCACTCAGGTACATTACGCAAACGTCACAGCACAAAATTAATATGTACTATTTATTACATTTTTGGGAATTTCAAATCTACTGTACCTCTATATCTTGTTTTTCATCCACCTCTTGTGTCGTCTGCTCCTCTATTTGCCAATCATCCTCTATCAACTGCTCATTTCTAGATAAGGACTGGGTTGGTAAGACCCGGTTTTCCTCCATCTAGAGAAAAGCACACACAAATCCATACACAGATAACATTGACAGCACAAAGGGGACAGATTAGTCGCAGAAACCAAATCATACTACTGATACTGTTGTGCAACTACTGTAAATCCGATACGAGCCTAGCATGACAGCAGGTTTACTGTGTGCGTAAGTCAGCTAGAAAATATATAATGGAAGTGTATAGTCACGTGAGTTTTTTATACAGCAACCTGTGACACCTCTGGGCAATGAAATTAGTTGTACCATGATAATATACAGCTGAGGCTACCTTGTGATGATGACTCTTCTCCCCTGACTCTTCCTCCGGACCGACGTCCTGTGAGGACACGGGCCTCTGGGCCTCTTGGTGCGACTCTGTGCAACCGACATAACAACTAGGGTACCTACGAGACAAGGGGAAAGGAAATCCGTGTCATAATACCGAGTCAAGTTGTCTGAATGTGGGTCACTTGCTAATTCATTGGAAAACAAATGTCCTGTATCTGGGTATTCATAAACTCTTGAAATCAAGATACTAAACATTTTTGTTTGACTGCAGTGAGTCATACAGTGTGACGCACTGAGAAAGTCCCAGCGGCCTGTACCCCAACGTAGACAATTTATCTTATCTGTATGCAGAGTCAGGGAATGTTGTCCTATTAGAGAGACACACCTCACCTTGCTCAACCAGACTGTAGGGCCGGAAAAATAAATGTGAAACCTGCACATTTTTTAAATGGGATATATATTTCAACATGTTCTGTTTTTGTCTTTTGTCTGAAACCTACTGTGACTGTCACTGGTTTAGTGGCAAGATTCAAGATGTTTTTATTGTCATATGCACAGATAACAGACAGTTACTCCGTACAATGAAAAGGTTATTTTGCTAGGTCCTCCTTACACATAGAATTACAATAAACTTAAGGTAAAACAAATTAGAATTAAGAATACAAAATAACATTGCTATAAATCCTAATAGTATAGGAAAATATATTAAAAAAGGCAAAGATACAAGTTAATACAAGTTAATAAGAAAATAAAGAATGAAAAACATTACATTTCTTTGCTTCTATATTTTAATTTTGTATAATTAGTTCAGTTTCACTGTGTAGATAGATATATAAAGCCCTTTATGTTTTTTGTTTTTTTCAAACACCACTGTTCTCATGAGTGATACTGTGCCAGAAACAATATTCAAGTTCACTGAGACTGTGCAGGGAAACAACAATAATTAGCAGTAACAAGGCTTTAAATAACTGCAATAATAATGGAAAGTTCCCGTGGGGGGAAAAGATCCTTGTTGTACAGTCTCAAAGGCCGCACTCCAACAGCGACTGCAACCTTGTCAACAATCCGAGCAATTATCTGGATTATATTCTGGATTCCAGGTCAAGTACTCTACTTGACCAATGGCCACTGGGCCACTTGATCTGAGGGGCTAGGGACAGACATGTTAGAGAACAGCAGAGCAGTTGTTTTCTAATTGAAAGCCCCCAAAGGAGCAAGAGTGGTTGTTGAGGCATGACTTGCTCAATAATTAACTAACTGGTTACAAAGGGTTAAAGCAGTAGACTTTACAAAGAAAATGGTATACAAATCAAAAAGGTTTTTACCCTTCATGATGAAATGGATATTCCCTCTTTGGGCGAGCCTATTATGCTCTACATACAGTGGAGTTTTTCAATATTAAAGAGTAACTGGTCAAATAAAATTCAAGAACAGGCTAGAATAGCATGTAGTCTGTACAAACCCTGTGCAATACTGAAAACAGAGCAGGTTGGATATACAGAAGGGAGCTGCCTACTATGCAACCAATAAAATAAATAAACATGTCTCCCACACGTGCAAAGATCATTTGAATGTGACACATATCGGACTGACAAGTGACCTCTGAGTCGCTCAACTTCAGTCACACGACATGATGCATCATTGATTACTCCAATGTTTTATCTGTGTAGTAATGTGATAAGATGATTTAGTACGTGGCAATATGGCATCACATGGATGATGTATCCTCATTCAGACTGTTTCAGAGTCACTCCCCCTACATTTTTGTTGAGATCTTTGGGAGAACCAGGATACAGCTGCACATGATTTGAGGGACCTGCTTGGTACCTATGTAAAAAGCACGTCTAAGAGATAGGCTGGTGCCAGGCCATTCAATGATGTAAATACTAGTGAGACTATCTTAGTTCAAATCAATTATAAAACTGATAGGCAACCAATGCAATGACTTTAAAATAGGAATCACATGTCCTTTCTGTCTGATCTTTGTCAGTAGTCCGGCTGCTACGCTCTGAACAAGTTGTAGGCAGTCAACAACTTATTTAAGAAGACCAAACAAGAGAGCATTGCAGTAGTCAAGCCTCAAGTTTATTAATGCATGTGTCAGTGTCTCTGTCAGTCCGAGAGATAAATGGTGTAAACTTAGCTCTGTTTCTAAGATGATAAAATTACACTCCTCTTTACACAAGGATAGATGTCACGAATATAGCAAAATATCAGATGGTTGCCCGTCTCACAGTAAATACAGGCCAATCTTATTTGAGAGCAATTATTTATCCTTTTAGTTTGCTATTCCAGTTGATCAACATGCACTATAGGTATTCTTCACAGCAGCCATTTGACATGTAATAGCTGGGGAAACTAAACTAAGTAAATTATGGTACCATTTTATGTAGTGTCACAGCCATTCCATTAAGTCAGCATTCACACTATAAAAAGGGCCCACCTAAATGTTACAGGGGCCATTATCAGTGTTATAAATTACAACAAAATGCCACAGTTTCTTCTTCTTACTGAATTGTAGCAGGGCTGCACAGTTAATTGAAATCACAGGTGGCCCACAACTTGTTAAGAGCCAAATGTAAGTCATTCTATATTAAATACTGTCGTGCTGCAGAAATATCCTGGTCTACGTCAAATTCTACAGACTTAAGGAAACATCTGTGTTTGGTCCAGATCCCAGCAAAAATTACAACATAATCACTTAAATGTGTGCCAATGAAAATGAGCATGATTATGTTAAAGCTACAATGCCCCATACACAGCAAATAATATTGCAATATCAGTAAAAAAAAAATAATTGCTTGTTTAATTAGTTGTTTGTTTTGTTTTTTGCTAAATCGTTCATCCCAAAGTTGTACTGGTGACCAGTAGAGACAGACATCAAAAGGTCAGACATACTACAGCTTCAATGAGAACCAAAGCTACGCTGGTGAAAGTAGGCCAGGCCAACAACATCTCGAAACATAATAACACAGCATGTCCCTTCCTCCCTTAAGCTCCATCTAAACTGCAGTGCTCGGTGTGTGTCCTCAAATATCATGTCATGGCTGCAGCCCATACTCATCCTCCATAATCCCGTCTCTGATGGTTTTAATGTCTTCTGTCAGACTCGCCAAAACAGAACCACCTCCAGCTTTCGAGAGGACTTCCGGATGTGAACAGTCAATAATCCGGTCAACAGTTGATGAACCAAATCTGTGTCCGTCAGCTAACATTAGCTCGGTGACATGTTTTAGTCAGACTTTCACACACGTTGCTTGTCAATTTGAGCGTAAAGAGATCCATACGTGACAACTTGTGCAACTACAACGTCATTTCTTCTAGCTTTACATCGGTAGCGTAAGAACAATGGCGTTCAGGTGGAGGAGTTTACGTGTTATGCTAGAGTTACTATCAGATATTCAGCTTGTTATCAGCTGACGTTAGCGGTGTTGAACCGAGCTAACACGCTAATAATGTCATTCACGGTCTGCAACGCCAGCTAACTAACCGTGAGTCTGAGCACAAGTCAGAAGTCAGCCAGGTGCCACATCACTGCATCACGTTAGCTAACGAGCTAATGCGATACTTTGTACTGGAGTTTAAACCACGGTTTGATACCTTTTACCATCATCGACGTGATGACAGGACTCGGTTCAAACAGATGAAATTAACTTACCGACAGACTACAGCTACACACAGCCACACTGACGCAACTCGCCATAACAGTGGTTTCATCTTCATCCCTCTCCCGCTGGGACAGACATCCTCGCCCGCGACGTTACTCAGAAACAGGGTTTTCTCCTCTCGGTCCGTCAGGCTGAGTAGAGCATTAATCCACCCGCTGGTTCCTGTGAGCGGAGCGGACGCTCTCGGCTTTCCCAGTGAAGTGTGATGCTAGCCGCGGTCAACCTGCTGCTCTCGCTCCCGGTTGTCAGTGAGTGTCAGCGGGCGACAGCTGTCCAATCAGGAGGCAGAGAGCCCGTTGCGCAGTTCAAACTGAGCACGTGTTAGGGGCGTTCGTTTCACGGAAAACGGTTGCCCGCGTGGGTGGTGCTTTATTGTTTATGTCGGGTACTCCTTTCAAATGTTTACCATCATTGTGATAATTACTCATATCAAAATAGTCCCAACATATGATACACGACTCTCGTCACCGACATGTGGTGTTCAGTGTCTGGATAACACGGAAGCCGTGTCAACATCTGATGTTGACTAAAACTATTGCCATACATAATCTCTGAAGTTTGATTTAACCGTGTTTGAATACAAAAACATCTCATGACATAACATGACTGTGCATGCATGTCCAGGAAAAGCGATGCAATAATGTGTCACTCAAAAGAGAAGTGGTAATTCGCCCATGGGAGTTCACTTCTCTTTTTGTCCGAACAGAAATACTGCAGTAGGCCTCAATTAATAATAATAATAATAATAATAATAATAATAATAATTCCAATTTATATAGCGCTTTTCTAGATACACAAAGACGCTTAAATGCATCAATATGTTGAAGTCACTAGATGGAGCCACCTACGCAACATTCACAACGATTATTTTAACCCCCTCGGTGAGGGCAAGGGACAAAACTTCTTCAGAGTATAAAGCTAAATTAATAAACGGGGCACCTCCTGACCAGCGCTGTGCCCAAATGATCTGTAACCACAGGGGCATATGACTGAGCAGTCACCTTAAAAAAAAAAAAAAATATATATATATATATATATATATATATATATATATATATATATATATATATATATATATATATATATATATAATGTATTATCATCTAGCATGCCAGCTGTTGATGAGTAGATCACTGTTGTCCCTGTTTTTCCTGATCAAGCTCCATTGAAATAAAAATATTTGCCACTTTTTTTTTATTCATAAAGTACTGAAATAACTGTACACTTAATAAGGCCTCTGCCGCCATCACATGGCTGTTCAGTGAACATGTGCTTTGATTCCTCAGTAATCCCATAGATGTAATATTATTGAGATGGTTTTCTGTGCCTCCTAGTATACACAGTACACATTACTCAAAAATAAAGTCATCATTACATGCACAGGTTTAGATATCTTTTGACTTCTAAGGAAGAACAAATATTAAATAGTTACTTAGTTAGTACCTGCAGCCATAGATTTGATCCCCTATATCAAATACATTGATAGTATTAATGTACATGATTAGACCATTGGCAGAAGATGTACAATGATTAGCATTGTTCCACAAACAGACTTTTGGAAGAAGGTGCCAGGAGCCAGTTGCCTTTTTTTATTGACATATAGAAGACTATTTTTTATATGCAATAGTTTTAATTTACAAGTTGTAAATATCATTTAATCTTTGAAATTAATATTGATTTGTTATGTACTGCCCTCACCGTGATGAAAATGATCTATTGCCATCTATTGGCTGAAAGAAAATATTATCAAATTAATAGCATGAATAAATGTATAAATGTAAGACTTGCTCATAGTCTTAGAATTCAATATTAAGTTTGTGATCTGAAGAAATCATTTGGTATTGAACGTGGTAATAATATTACTTGAGGTTATTTAACCTGGTGGCTTCCACAAAAAAAGACTTGACAAAGTGAGACATTATGAGGAAAAAGTTTATTGAGGAGCGATACAGAGACACAAAAAATAACAACTGATGCAATTCCCCAGTTTAACATTATGCCCTCTGCTAAACAATGCCGTCTCACTCGAACTGGAACCATTTTGTTGTTGTTCTTCAGCAGATTTTATTTTTTCAACTTTCCAATTCTCTTTCTACATTTAGCTTTGGCAATACAGAATTGTAACTCATGCCGGTAAGGCAGTCTAAATTAGAGAGAAGAGAGCATTTAGTGAATAGAGACACAGAGAACGATTAAAGCGCTAGGATCCTTGATGAGGTCTTAATAGTCCACGGGTACAGTATCTCCTTATCATTACCTATATACATTAGAACACAGTTTAGGCCCACATACACAATAACAAACTGACAGAGAAGCACTTGAACATTGACAATACCACCTTAAGCTCTGATGGAGATGCTGACTGACTAGCTGCTTCGATGGTCGAGAGAGAAGAGGAAATGTGAGAGACTATAGAAGAGTTGAGGAAAGAGAGAGTGCTAGTTTGTGATGGGCATGGAATTGCAAGTTTCAAACCTGAGAAAAAGGCTAAATGGAAACATGTAAATGCATGTTCTCTGTTCGTTCAAGAGGGAACTTGTGTTAAGTTGTAGTTGTTGTTGTTTTCCATCTCACAGGTCAGCATCTGAACCTGAGCTTAAGGCTGCAAGGGTCACAACTTGACCATTGATACAGCACAGGTGGACACCTATGACAAGGTTAAATGTATTATTGAGGCTGTTTCCATATAGAGAATACTGACGGTGCTCCTCAGCCTTGCTATGTGTGTATGGCTGCTACTACAATACAGGAACAACTCACAAAAGTCCAACATTTAATTTACCCCCGAGGGTTTTATGATTCATCATTAACAGCTTTGACCATGAAAACAAATACAACTGAAACGCCAACAAACGTGCAGACGGACAGCACATGCACACATGTCCTCACACACTCGCACACACGTACACAGAGTTACTCTCACACAAACACGCACATACACGCACACATACTAAGATACAACTTATGTTCCTCAGAGAACATTGAGCTGATAATTAACACTTAAGGGGGCATTATACAATAAATTAATACAATATTAAATCAAACCCAGCCTACATATAGGCAAATTAGTCCCTCCCCCGTATACATACACACAAAACACACGCACACACACTCTACATACAGTACACACACTCCCATGCAATAAAAGCAGCTTATGTGCCATGCTGCATTTTGGAATGAGTAGGGCGGTGCGGCTGCTGAGCGTATTTTTATGTAGAAGCAGCAAGTGGGGGTAGTGGCTGATTTGGTGAGGAGATTGGGGGGAGTTTGAGGTTCCAGGGACCGATACTGGGTAGTGGATCTGCTAAGCAAACCTCGACCACAGGCGAGCAACAAGCGCACATACACATACACCACAATACAAGTACCATACTGTACATAAATATATGGACATCGTCACCTGGCAGGGAATTGAGGGTCAAGGGTCAAAGACTTCAGTGTCTGCACTAAGGAGGGACCAGGACGGCAATATGGCTAATAGAGGAGGGATGGAGAAGATGAGGGAGGGAGATCAGTGTATGAGGAACCCATTTAGGTGTTTATGGTGGGACTTGTCTTGTGGGAGATGGCGGCGGCCGACGGCTTGAGTAGAAAATGTGTAAGAAGAAGTGTCAGAGAACAGGACAGATAAGAGATGAGACAAATGAGAAAAGAGTAGTAAATAAGACAAAAGGAGACAAGAAAAGAGACACGATTAGTCTTCACGCAGCGTGAGGCTTTGTTTCAAAGTAAAAATCATCGACAACAAAAATGCGTAGGTTGATGAAAAGATCGGTACCACTGTCAAGTTTTTATTCTAAATATGAAGCTATGCCATCAGCAGGTAGCTTAGTTTAGCATAAAGACTGGAAACGGGGGAAAGACCTTGCCTGGAAAGAGATCTCCAAACAATTTGTTGAGCATTTCACTCGTAAAAAAAAAACACACACACCTATTTCCATAAAAAAAAAGATTACATTTGATGTCTGGAAATAAATTTGCTCTTGATCTAGTAGCAGATATAAAGCAGTTAATAAGAGCAGGTGAGATTTGATTCCGAGCAGGCAGGCTTGATAAGGTAGAACAACACAAGAATACTCTGTAGTTTTACAATAATATTGTTGTATTTTCAGTTATATGTAAAGTGCAAAAGATCAAAATATTCAGTTTGGAGAGATATACATAAATAGAGTATGATTAATTCCAATGGAAAATTGTAGTTTTAATGGTCTTAATTTTTCTTACCCTCAAAGACATCAAAAGAGCATTTTTTTGCATCTTCCTGACAGATAAGTTATGTGAAGTCTGCATTTACCTGGGGATGCTAGGAGGGGCCCTGTTAGGGCGGCTGGGAGCCTGAGGGCTATCAGCACTGTTATTGAAGGGCCCCAGGGGCCCTGGACGGTTTGGTGGTGGCGGGGCCCCTCGGGGAGCCGGGCGCTGGCCTGATGACATCCTCCTGGAGGAAGTGGGGCTGGATGGAGGAGACCTGGAGCAGGAGAGCAGATATAGCATTGAATAATGTTTAGGACAGAAAGAGTGCAGTGTGTTTAATTCTAGTAACTTTACCTGCGACCACCTGCACCTCCCACCCAGGAGCTGTCAACAGGCGGAGGCATGGGGACCGTGAAGGTGGTGGTGGAGATATCACCAATGATGGCCAGGGCCTCCTTCAGGGCCTGGTGGGTCCTCAGCACCTCATCCCTCCTCTGGGCCTGCTCCTGGGACTCGTCCATCAAGGCATTCTGGTCACCTGCAGAGTACAGCTGGGCCAACAGCTCTGCATTGATAAAGTCCTTGACCTAAAGGCAGGAAGAGGTAATGCAAGATGATTCATCTGAATTGTGAAAATAAAGGAAAAGTACAGGCCTTCCAATATTTTCACTTTCACTCAGTGGATCTCATGTCACTATACATACATTTAATACAGTAACAGCTAAATAAAGTGGTCACGGCCCATGTAAATGAACATCTGAGTGATCTTTTCTTACATTGTTGATCATGAGATGCATGATGGCCTTGGGCATGAGGTCCCGGATGCACTTGTTGACAATAGCCATGTAGGAGTCCACCAGGTTACGAATGGTTTCCACTTTACGCTCCAGCTGAGGGTCCATGGAGAAGTTCTCTGTGGCGGCGGTGGTCTCACTCTCAACCTGTAGAGGGAGAAAGGAGAAATACTTTGAAACAAGGGAAGAGGGGAAATGAGAGAGGTGCTTAAGAGAGGACAGGACTACATTTACAAAAGATATTGTCTGAAACTGACTATTTAATATAGGAGGTGTTCATGTTTTGTGAAATAATCGCAAGAGTATTCAGAAGTGTGAATGTTAGTAAGCTAAGGAACATGTTTTGCCATTTGCCAAATGTGTTTATTTTCAGTATTGCCCTGCAAAATATGTTCAAATATGGAAAGTTTTAAATATATAAAAAAAATAATAATGTATTTATGTGGTGTGAAATGAAATAAGAATAATGTAAAAGAGGACAGGTAGAGTCAGTAAATAATAATATGTTGGGATCAGCCATAACTGGGGAACCAAAGCTAAGAAACCCATATCCAGATAGTAAAAGGCCAATTGAGTGGAGAATATGAATGCGTTTGCTCACCGCAAAGACTTTCTCAGGATAGACCCCGGCACGTAGGAGAGAAGATTTCCAGCTTTCCACATCCTCCTGAGAGTCACAGGCCAACTCCAGGGTGCGATTGTCCTTGTACACATTCCTAAATAGCCATGAGACAGGATAATATGCATTCATTTTACACTACCAATTAATTAAAGGAGCATTACAACTTGATCCAACTAATCTATGAATGATTACCTATTTCAAAACATATAGACAATGCTCCCCATTGTTACAAAAAGTGTTCAACAAAAATATATAAACTCCGACATCTGGAAGTATTGACAGTGTTAGAATATGTGCCTCCTTCCATGTGAGATGTTTTGTTGTTTAATCCTTTTTTGGGGTTCGAGCCAAGAGGGATGAAGAAACTGAATTGCCATAAAAAAATTTACAGGATGTTGTGCTCCAATTGCTAAACACGCAGGCCTGATACTTAACACATTCATTGTGTCATGGATTTTCCTTTATTTTTGTTATCAATCTACTATTACAAAATCAAGACCCTCAAGTAACTTGTTTTTATAATAATCCCCGGCAATAATTCACTGTAAAATGTGTGAGATTGTTAACAATTATTCTACTTCTTGAACATACTAAATATAAAAAACAAAACTTCCTAAACTGAACTGTAGATCTATAAGAAATAGTTCCAGTTTGCCCAAGCCTGCAACCATGCATACATTCATGCTCACATACTGTACCAAATGACATAATCCAAAACACATTTCAGCCAGCAGACCAGCACACAGGCCTTGGACTATCTAGCTTCATCTACAGTATGTTATTCTGTCAAAAGTCTGGTTTTATTTGCAGCCACATGAAAAGTAGAAGTTAAAATATTCAGAGCTCACAGCTGACCTTGATTCTGTATTGAAGATACAGAATATGTGCTTGCTGGACATAAAACTCTTCTCCACATCGCGGACCTTTAGGTTGTCCAGAGGGAGCATGTACTTCTTCTCTTTCTCCTGTGAATGAGGAAAACAGAAGGTATGGATCACGAGCGCTTTTATGACTAATGCAATTTGCTCGTTTTCTTATTTTCATGAATTCCTGTGCAATGAAATTGCCGCCAAATGTGCAAGAGAGAAAGGTGAAATCAGGTTTTTAAAAAGGGGGTGAGGGGGTAAGCAAAGAGAAAGGGGTGACAGGAGGGAGGAGGAATGGGGGAGACATGAGAGTGGGAGGTAGGGGGAGAGTGTGTGGAGAAGGGGGGAAGCAGAAACAGAGAACGAAGAGGGAGAAGGAGAGCACATGTGGAAGTCATTACAGTGTGGGTCAAGACACAGTTGTTCTTCACGGTGCGTTTTTCAGTAAACTGAGTAAGACGGGGAAAATGCACAAAGTGCTCAAACACAATGCTCCTCCTCAGGGGTAGAAGCTAAAGCACAGCTGTATCACGTTCAAAGAGGGCCTGTGACGGATGCTTAGGTTGATGAAACTCTGCTCTTCATTTTTACACTCTATCCTAGCCTCCATCTTTCGAGTTTTTTCTTTTATCCCTCCCCCTCTATATTTTCTCAATATTTTTCCTTTCCATTCCAGAGGGGCCCACTTCCTGCCGGTTTTTTTTTTTTTTTTTTTTTTTTTTTAAGAAGGAGGGAGAGAGAGGGAGAGATTAAATGACAGCCTGGCGTTAAAATCCAACATCTGGTAGTGCTTAGCAGCACACGGAGAACCAGGGAAGGAGGGAGAAGTTTTAAAGACGGCGGGTGAAGGAGGAGGAGAGACCAAGAAGAAGAAACACATAAGTGGATTTGCAAAAGATTTGCAGAAGAAAGCCCACATCTGGTCTCAAGGTCCGGGAAGAGGTGGTAGATAGTCGCAGGTAAGAATTAACGAGGATGAAAAGAGACGAAAAAAGACAAGACAACTAAACTCTGCAGACTCTTCTGTGTTTTATTCCCCAAGGGGTCACTACAGCCCATATATGGTCACATGGGTCTCCTCCCTCTTCCTCCCTCTACCTCTCCCTTTCTCACTCACTTACTCCCCCCCCCACGTCTCTCTCTTTCCCTCTTTTTTGTAATACCCCCTCCCTGAACGTGCAGCCAGTCTGTCCCAGTCGTCTGAGCGAATATGCCACGTCAAGGCTGGATACTCTTCATGGCCGGCGTGACCAAAACGGACCGCGAGGGGACCCAGAGCTCAAACCTCTACCAAAACAAACAAACACGCCAAGAGACGTGCACCAAAAGGCTATGGGAATGCGCCAAACATGGATGAGCCAAACTTGGATGAGGCAAATCGCAGTTTTGAGGGGTTTTCGATAGACGTGATCCTTGCTGCCAAAATGGAGATGGGCGAAGGGAGAGCACAGACGACAGAGTCGCCGCGAGCATCTGGAATGGCAGAAAACAGCACACAGGGCCCGGCTCTTAACTCCGGCTCCGTCCACCCAGTGTTCAGACTACCTGTTCATTATCATACTGGTGTACAGTAGTCTGCACATTGGTTAGACTGGGCATGGACCTTCTTCTGTCAGTCTGTCTTTCTGTGTCGCTCTCTTTGTCTCTCTGTGGGCACTTCAAGTCTTCAAGATGTGTGCTTTTTTTTTGCATCTGTTCCTTCTGTCTCACCCTTTGCTATTTTTCATCTATTCATAATCTGTATGTGATCTATATTCATCTGTATTGTGTCATAAGTGCATTCTAACACTCGCCATTTTCTTTTCACTTCTTTTTGGAATAAACATACATCACAAATGTTCAACAATAATTGCAGATTTGACAACTCGCTGTGAAAAAAGGTGTGAAAGAATTTTAATAGAACGATAAAAGATTTAAAAGTCAAAACTCACAAAATGGCGAGCTCACATAATTTATAGCATTAATGAGTAAGTGTGCAGGCTGCTAGTCTACTGCTCTGTTGAATATGTGGTCCACTGGAAGGGGGAGGAGTGAGGTTGGCTGCAAAGCATCTGACATAGGCCAAAGGAACGAGGGCCAATCAATCAAGTGGAGTTTGAAAATACAGTCAGACACCTCCAGTGAAGTTATTTCAGTGGGTGGCCAAAATGGAGTTGGACGATTTAAGGCAAAGGACACTGATGTAAACTAGATCGCTGTGGTGTCAAATATCTGCAAAGGGCTGGTAGAAAAAGTGTATTGCAGATGGTGCAAGAGCCCCAGTGCACACAGAAAATATGTGCACACATGATGTGTTAAATTTGGCTGCTTGGTTAAATAAGTGTTATTTTATTTAGGTAAGCTCTTGTGTTGTTGGTCTGTGGGGAAATTCAAAGAGTGGACATGAAACTTTAATAACTGCTGGTGTAATATGATAAAATATCTAGGACTCCTAAGTGTCCTTAAGTGATAGCTGCTTATGAAGTTGAAGGTCAGGATATTGATACTTAATAGAGGGGTCCTCTCTGCCTAAGCATTGGAGGCAGATGTTTGGATTTAAAACTTGTGATTTTCCTGCCAAGTATGCGAGCAGTTCCAAAGTAACTGCCAACCACAGGAGTGAGGAGGGTGTGTGTGTGTGTGTGTGTGTGTGTGTGTGTGCATCCGCACTTGTGCACATGCATGCGTATGTGACTATAGAAAGTTCATGTGGTGTAAAACAGAAATATATAAGCCGAAGCCAGTGGAGTCTATAATTTCCTACATTACCACACTAACGTATCAAATGACATTCTGCAGACCCAGTGCTGTGCGGCCCATGTGGTCTCAGAGGGCTAAGTATGCGTTCATATATTTTGGGTGTCTGTGAGTGAACATTTGGTTGGGATTGGGACTGTTCCAAATTTGCAGAGAAGAAGTGAATGCATGAAGTCCAAGTGGAAAGAAATGGGGAGAGAAGAAAGAGAGAAAGGAAGGGAAACTCAGAGACAAAGGGAATGTAAGAGTGACTCTTCAACTAAGGCGAAATGCTCACAAAGAGTGAGTTAATTGACCTACGTTTAGGTGGAACCACATATAAAAATATTTCCATAATCCAGGCTGGAGAGAAGACCATTGTCTCTATCATTTTTTTCCTTTTGCACAAATACAAATTGTACTCTGTGTATTTCTCTTGGAACTGCACCCTGGCAAGAAAAAAAAGGTCCAATAATTAAAGAACAATGCAGCAACAACACCAACTGGCTGAAGGAGTTGCAGTGTGTCTGCCTATCTACACTTGCTGTGCAGAATAACCTCCAACCTGTACAGCAGGCACAGACAGGCAGATAGACATCAGCCCGCCTAATAAGCCAGCAGGACGGACCAAATGCTGCATCCTGTCGATGCAGAGTGGCGCAAAAGTGCTTTTCTCCAAAAACCAGTATGTTGTTGGTCTTTGTGATGTATTATCAGTGATAATGGAAATGAAAATAATAAAATTCATCCATGAGATCCAAGACATTTATCTACCATGTGTTTGAATTTAATTCATGGTTCCATTCGGTGAAACATCTGACTGTCATCCATTGGTTTTAGTTGTTTAGTTGTTTTTTGTTAAATTCATAAAGAGCAATTTCACAAAGAACATTTTTCACATTTTCTCAATGATTTTCACACTCTAAAGTGATTTCCTTACCACCAGGACACATTCATAGAAAACATAGAACTGGGACATATTATTATCTGACCTCTTATTCTATCCTCATCCTGATCTAAGCATCAAGGTCACAAATAGGAATTAAAAAACAAGACCACAAACTCTAACTCCTGAGGGAAATATCTGTCTCTTTAGCTGCTAAATACTCTGAGCTGAAAGACAATACAAATGCTTTGTAAAGCCGAGGTGGGACTGCAGTCAGTGAAAATGATCTATGGATTTGTTATTACAAGCGACCCCTTTTACTTTAAGAGTGATTTGAGCCATTGTCATTATGAAAAATAGTGCTGCTCTGCTCACCTCGTCATCCTTAAACCAGGAGAAGCTCTCGGCAGTCAGCACAAACCAGTACTCTTTGGCTCCTCCCTTCATGATGCTGATGTTGTTGATGGTCAGCCAGCCTTTGCGAATGACCTGAGTGAAGGGTACGGTCAGAAAGTCAGAAATTGCTGTAATGTAAAATTAAAATTATAAAAAACAAAACAAAACAAAACAAAACAAAAGACGGAAGAAAAACAAGAGGATGACAGGAGCTCTTCATCCGTAATAATTTTGATAAAAAATAATCAACTCACTCGCCTCTAAAGCAATGACTTCATTCAACACATCATGGCTAAAGCTAGCCAAAATGAATCGGTGCAGGTAATCGGTGCATGAATTGCGATGAAATGTGTGTGGAGGTCAGGTTAGGTGTGTCATTGTGTCGACTCACTCGGAGCCGAGCATGTGACTGTGTGTCAGTGCAGGCTCATTCAAGGAACTGTGTTCACAATACTTCAAGCAGAGGCCAGTGTTAGCTTGTTAAGTGACCATTGTGTAAGTGCTTCAAACACACAATAAAGCATGTGTCTGTCAACTGTGTTAGGTGTATTAACCCTACAAGCCTACATAAACAGGCCTGTGGGCACAGTGCCAAGTGATTATAAGGTTGCATTATTGTCAGTCTCGCACCACCTAAGACTCACTAAGGAGGTTACCCAAAACATTACAAAGCCTTTCTGTCAGATGCAAACATTAGAGGGCTGTTTAGTGCCTGGATCTAAAATAAATCATTCTAACACTTTTTGTCTTAGAAATTATATTTTAACTGCCAAAACCAAGGTGATTTTTTGTTTATTTGTTTCTAGTTGGCAACCCCTTGTAGTCTTTGGGCGCTGGTGGGTGGAGGAGGTGTTAGAGAGTTAACGACTAGAAAGTAGCCCCTTACAATCAGGCCTGATGCTGGAGGAGAGGAGGCCTGCAACAGAATGTGGGGGATTTAGACACCTCGTGGCACTAAAAAATTGTAACTTGTTTTTAAGAAAAGGAATTCTTGAACCCGTCAACAGCGTAAAACCCCAAAAATGCAGCGGTGCTGGAGAGCACCACCCAATGGGCAGAAGTGTTATTGCAGGCACAAATGACAATGCAAACCATAACCCACAATGAGCGATACTCACCAACAGACACCCATAAGAGGGCAGCTGAGATTCTCACTAAGGGATGGGGATGAAATGCAAAGTGGCACCTTGATGACACAGGAAGGGTTCAAACAAAGGGAAATGTCTCAACAACAACACCAGTGATGATGGTGGCATAACGTAATATAACCCATTGTGATTCTTTTAATGAGATCAAATCAGAAAACCAAAGAAGCAAAACAAACCACTGTACACAACTGGTGCCCACTAAACATAATACACCATGCATGGCTACAACATAAAATAATAATAATAATAATAATAATAATAATAATAATAATAATAATAATAATAATAAAATCAAAGACAACATAAGGCTAAAATGTATACAATATAAAATGTGTGCAATGCAAAGGATTTACTCAAATGAAAGAGTATCTTGGATCAGATATCTTTGATTTCAGCATCTCTCTCTCCCTGTAGTAGCCATCCTGCTGCTGTATGGGTGTGCAGTACTCCCTTGACCTTGAGCTCTGCTGTTTGTGTGTGACGTACAAGACATGACAAATTCTCACCTGATTTCCTGCTGAACTCTGGCTCTTACTAGCCTGACTGCTCCGTTGCTGCGCACTGCGATGGAGAAACAACAAAACAGAAATGACAGGAGAGACAGGATGAATGTGGAGGAGAGAGAATGAGGGGAAACACCACAGGGGTCAAATTAAATCTTCTAAATATTTGTTCATAATGATCTATCATGGTGGAGCCAAGCTAATAGATGGAGTCTTTACTTAGCGAAGCCAATGAAGTCTTCGTGGTTAGTGTTGATGTATGAGAGCTGGATGTCTATCAACAGCAGAACCTGCAACAACACAAAACATTGAACATGGAGCAAGTCATTCTTGAAGGAACACAGTATAGTTTGACATTGTGGGAAAGACTCTTATTTGCTGAGTTAGATGAGAAGATTAAAACCACTCTCCTGTCTGTACGCTAAATATGTAGCTGTAGCCAGTAGCTAGTTAGCTTAGCATAAAGACTAAACACTACCACAATGTGTTGTTTTTATAACTAGCTTTGTTGAATAGATTAAACAAACCAGATATAACATGTTAATCAGTGAACTTTAGAGATTCTGGTCTGGAGTTTGTTATTTTCAGACAGAATCAGGCTCGCTGTTTCTGTTTCTAGTTTGTGTGCTAAGCTAAGCTAACCAGCTGCAGGTGAAAGCTTTATATTTACTGTACAGACATGACAGGGGCAGTGATCTTCTTCAATATGTCCCAAAACTTTTTCTTCAAATGTGCTAATACAGAATGTGTATTAACATTAACCTTTTTGGTTAATTGGTAACTTGTTTATAGTTCTATATCATTATAAAGACAGATACAGATATAAAACTGGCTACTAAAATATGTGTGCATATCTGTCATATACCTCCCCTCATAAACAAATGTGTATAGCCATAATTTCAAACTGATGTGTGCTAATGTGCGAGTGTTACCTGGTCCTTGGCCCGACTCTCTCTGTCTCGGATATGAGAAGTCACAATTCTTTCAGTTTCCTCGCGCAGCATGGGAAAGCACTCCAGCTGAAAACACATGTCACACATTATCACTCAGTCCATGCAATGAGGAATGTGGAATAACGAATAAAAAGAACTCGGAAACAAAAGTGACCTCATTTTTCATTTTCCTTCTTCTATTATTCCATCCTTCCTTCCATATTTCCTTTCTGTTTCCAAACCCTCATAAACCACATGAGTTACCTTGTTGGAGCACTGGCGCACAGTGTTGATCAGTTCCTGGATGACCATGTCCACACACTTGACGCAGGGTCCCTTCAGCTTTATGACCTGCTTCTTCACAATCGCCTCAAACGCCATATCTGGGGTGAAAAGTCCAGTCCTGACACCCACCAAGAGGAAGAAAGACAATTTATAATTGTACTGAAACATATATTCTGTGGTAGTCTGTGGTTGCAGTAAAAAGGGGGGAGTGCAAAATCTTGTATTGATGTGTTACAAACAGTCATGGATAGATATTGGACCAGCGATTGTTGTTGATGGGACTTCAGGCTAAAATGTGGTGTTACTTTAAATTTCAGATTTCTCGCTTGGGTGGCAATTATTTTTGGCTGAGGTGGCTAACCGCTGCTGAACCAATATAGAAACACACAGAGAAAGAAAAAAAAGACGACAGGGTCCTTCTTTGTTTATAAATTCTCATCCAAACCATGTATTTTTAGGTTTTTACCAAATTCAAAGATTTGTATTTTTACTTGTTATGATGTTTACCACATCAACGTTAATATATGTGAATTAATTAATTAAAACCTTTATAATGCTGATGGACAGTGGTAGCATCACTGGGGTATATCTCAAATATTTGAAGGAATGTTGTGCCTTTTGGATAAAAACGTATGATGCTGTGGTGCAACAAAAAAAAAAAAAAAAAGTAGTTTTGTAGATTAATTTCTACCTGATACCGTGGATGTTTTTGATGGCATAACTGATCTCACGCCGCATCTCCTTCTCATCACACTCCATCTGAAGGGAACAGAGGAGGAGTTTAGACAGCAGATACAGAGAATAGAGTTACTTAACTGTCAAATATTTTAGCAACCTAGGAAGAGTTTACATTTTACAAAAATGACACATGATGGGATTCCAGTTAGTTCAATATATTAAGCCACCAACTCTTCAGATTTGAAATTTAAAAAAGATATATGAAAAAAGGTCAAATATTTGCACCCCAGCAGATTATTTCACTTTTTGCAATGTGCCATCTTCCTCTATGTGCAACGTATCACCTTGACCAGCTCAAAGGGAAAACGCTCATGGAAGATGCGATTGATTTTTGCTCCACCAGACAGCTCCACCGTGTCCACCTGATCCCCTGAGCCCTCAATCCTTTTCTCAAAGTCCACAGAGAACTGCTGCACCATCCTGAAAAAACAACGATGAAATAAACATGATAAATAAAAGACCAGCAGTGACTTCTAACATCTAAAATAAGAATGGATAAGCAATGGGTGCCATGGGAGAACATAATCTCTGCCGGAGGTCAGATATTTTTTTAAGAAACTTAGCTTTTACCAACTAAGTATCATGTAAATGCTCTTGTTGTGAGAAAAATGGGGCACTGACTGCAACAGCTGCTTGGTTTTGCGGGATGGGTCATCAGGTCGGTATCCCCGGTATTCCTCGGCCTCCTTGTCCAGAGCCAACAGCTGGGACTGCAGCTTGCTGCGGAAAGCTGGCAGGGTGTCCCGGATGTGGTTGGTCAATTGCTGTGTAATAAGTACATTATGTTATTGGTATTTTTGCTGTACAGTACCAATCAAGACTTTCTATTTCTCTGCAATCATAGAAATGCATAACGCAGCAGAGAAAATGTGGAATGCCTGTCTGAGTGAAATTATAAATTATTAGGACCTGAACTAGAATGAGTGAGTGCATTTTCCACTGACTGTCACTCACACTGATGTGCCATAGAATGGAGGAGTCCTATTTTTAATTATGTAAAGTCTACTGTATGAAAGCCCTGGGAGTAAATCTATGATCACCTCGTTGAGCACTCTCTGCAGTCGTGGGGTGCCCATTTTCTCAGCCATGTGCCTGTATGATGCGTGGGACAAGAAGAACTTCCTCTCAGCCTCCAGCGCTGCCTTGATATCTTTCTTCCCATCGATGTCCTTTTGACTGCGATTCACCACTCCAATATAACCTGGAAATCAATAAACATGGACACAAATTGAGAGAAATAATGAAAGGAGATAAATCCCAGGAGATAAAGGCAGCGATATCACGAGCGAGACAAACAGAAAAACAAGCAGTGAAGTGAAAGAAGGTAGAACAAGAACATTGTTATTGGACAATGTGATAAAAGGCACAGTGAGATACTTTGAGAGTGAAAGGTTTCAAGAGAAAAAGCAAGTACAAGAGCCAAAGTGGTTCTGGCTGGCATAGCTCACTATACTGTACAACAGACAAAGACCTCTTCGCAGCGGCAGCAACTTGTTCTCCAGTATTTCTCGGGCATCTGTGCCCTCGTCCATCAAATCCAGTTTGGTGATTACTCCAATAGTCCTGAGACCTAGAAAAGGGGTCGAAAAGAGGGAGGAAGATTGTAATTGAAATTTTGAAATTATTTTTGTAATTATTTAATGGTTTCGGTCACTTTTCTGAGTAAAAATGCAACCCTTGCGAGTACCAACTTCTTAAATGGGAGCTTTTGTTCTTTTTTTATATACTTGTAAACGGAATATGTTTGAGTTTTGGACTGCTGTTGAGCCCTTTAAAGAGCTTTTCCCAATTCCAATGCAGCTTTACCTCTAGCTTTTTCTTTCCTTTATTCTGTCCCTTTTCCATACTTCTTCCATTACTCCTATTTCATTCTGCTTCCATCATGTCATCCTTTCCACGCATCTTTGGCTGTTATCATCCCATCTCTGTGTTCCCTTCTATATTCTTCCGTCTCGCTCTTCTTGTCTGTTATTATTCATCCCTCCCACAAGGTCACTTTGTCAAAGACCTCCTGTTCTTAGCTCATTCATCCTCCTCTCCTGTGTCCTCCTGTCTGAAGGTCAAACTCTGTGGGAATTAAATTAAGTCCTTATACCCTTCCTCATTATCCCAC
Source organism: Myoxocephalus aenaeus (assembly GCA_038501785.1). NCBI lineage: Eukaryota > Metazoa > Chordata > Actinopteri > Perciformes > Cottidae > Myoxocephalus > Myoxocephalus aenaeus. Next base: position 3,516,727 of record JBAMJR010000162.1, read on the forward strand.
TTCCAGTATCTATTTTTCCTTACCGTCACCTTTTTCTGTGTTTTTTTTAATTCCACCCATCTCTTTCTGATTTTCTTTTTTCGCTCTCTTCATTTATCTTTTGATGCTCTCCTTGTTCTCCATTTCCCCCCTTCTCTCAGCCCCTCGTTTCTAATAATAATGTGACACTTGATCAACCCCCTGTAGGCAAAATCTGTTTTCCACATACAGAGAGGTCAGAGAACAAGGTCAGACGCTGAGCATCATCCCTGCAGCTGATGGAGATTAGATGTCTTGTTCAGTTCAGTTTCACTAACCACAAGGCCACCTTTTATTCGCTTCATTTACTTTCATTCAACTTTCTACATCTGTCCTACAGCCTCCTTCACTCCCAATATCCTTTCCATGCCCTCGTGCCCTCGTCTTACCCTGTGGATCGACATCCTTCGCCAGTTTAAGAGCATCAGAGTTGGCCAGGTCAGAGTTGGCCGGAGTGACAGCCAGGATCAAGCAGCTCTCTCTGGTGATGAACTGCATGATCATGTCCCGGATCTGCTGCTCGATGTCTACGGGCTGGTCTCCAACCGGCACCTTAGTGATCCCCGGCAGGTCGATAAGAGTCAGGTTCAGCACTGCACAGACACAGAAATGCAATATAAAAAGAACCGGCCATACCTGTGAGACATTTCTGTGACCGATTGTGGGTCAATCTTCAGTATTTACAAAGTTATTCCCCTGTACTTTAACTTTGCCCCCTACAGTAGGACAAATTGGATATTAAACTAGAACTAGGAGAGGGGCCTATTTGCCAGCTGTAGTAAAACATAAAAAAAGAAGAAAAAAAAAACTGTTGTACTCTAAATGGAGCTCATTTCAAATTCTGGTTATTAAGTACAACATTCACTTTTACAAGGCAAACAATCTAAGAACATCCGTATTGCATCAGTATAGCATTAGTATAGCGTTGAATATGAAAATACCATACAACATAGAAACTTAAAAGGAAAAGCTGCATCCCTTCAACTCCTCAATGACAAATAAATTAATCCATGTACTGTATTATTATGTTGCTGGCAAAATCACATTATTTGCTTTTAGTGACACAGTTTAAAAAAAAAAACATTTTCTGCCAGCAAATTATACAAAAAGTAAAGGTATGATGACTCACAGCTTGACACAATCTATCTTGGTTCAAAGGTGTTATTGTGTAGTATTACTTGACAGTGAAAGGAAGGGAGAAGAGCTTCACACCGTGAGGGGAGTAAACGCGCAGGTTGATGGGGACGGCGGATATGCCTTTGTTGGCCCCTGTGACACGGTCTGTCTCTCCCTCGATCTCTTGGCGAACCTCATCGAAGTCTGTGAACTTCTTCCCTTTGCAATGGAGGAATTCAGCCCATTCTGAGAGGAAGAACATTGAGATATACAACTGGGATTAGTGGTGGATGTGCTGCATGGGTCTGAGTGAAAGATAATGCCAGCGTGAGAGGGAAAAAAGCCAGGAAAAAAACAGTACAATTTTTTTTTAAATTAAAAGGGGAGAGGGAGAGGGGGAGGCTGCATTTGTGTGTGTTTGTGTGCATGCTAGCATGTGTGGGTGTGTAAATGTGTGTGCGCCCACCTGCAGTAGCACTGATAAGCTGCAGAACCAGCGGCCTGCGGGTGACAATTCCAGATCCACGGGGTAGAAAGTCCCTGAGGAAAGACCAATCAAAACATATTATATCAAACCACAGTCAATGTAGGCATTTATCAAAGTGTATATGGATAGTCATTGGTGGCATAATTATAATGTCATATTGAGGCTTTATTTCCTCTGAACTCTTAAGGGAAAATGTATTATAATTACACCCTATATGCAAGTTACTGTATGCCTTTCAATGTCACACATCTGGTATGCTATACGCTAGTTCAACATAGCTTGAGTGAAATAGGGGCCATTTTAAAACACAGCCACTCCTGTAGCTTTCAGCAGCAGCTGCTGCAACCAAGTTCTGCAACAGTACAGAACAATGTGACCTGCTGAACAACAGGTCAAAATTAAAAGCTGCATCGCTGATAAAAAAAATGATTTCACCATTTCCTGAGGGGTTCCACACCAACTTGTTTTGTCTGTGTGTGTGTGTGTGTGTGTGTGTGTGTGTGTGTGTGTGTGTGTGTGTGTGTGTGTGTGTGTGTGTGTGTGTGTCCATTTCTCTGTGTGTGCACATGCACACAGGAGCATGCCACACACCTGACAGCCATCACGACCACCCCCAATGCTAAAGGTCTGTTCCAAGAAAACCTTAACACACATTGACCCTGGAGCTCCCTCAAGTGGGATGAGTTAAAAAAAAGACCATGCAGCCCACTGCTTGTCCATTCAGCACTGTGCAGAAGAGCCAGTTCTGGACAGATGGACCATTACTCAGCATCACGACTCTCAATGAGGGCTGGAACAGGAAAAATCAATTCATCCATCTGGAACTGCAAACATGCATGTTAAAACTGCACAAGTAAGGAACTACTCGGTCACACTGAAGAAAATCTAGCTAATGTTGCACTTCCAAAAATGTGGGAAACTTGTGAGCCACAGATTGAAAAAATCCCAGTCAATATTGAAGCAACCGAGGCTCAGATATTCACGATAAAGCTCCAAAAACACAGTATCCTATATTTACTACACTGCAACTCCAATGCATCTTTCATTAGAAATTCCATGCTCTCATCTTTGAAACTCAATACCACCCGTTTAAGATCAGAGTGACCCCTTAATGTTTTACATATTATATCAACTCGCACAAACCCTGCACAGCAAAAGAAATTCTACAATAAATGAGTCAATTTAGAAAGGTAGTTTTTCAACAAATTCTGATATTAAACTAGCCATCAATTAAAAAGGTGCAATACATGGGCTATAAGACAGTATGGTGCCGCTTTATTGAGCAGCAAAAAAGGTATTTGCAGCAGACATGCACACCATATTGTAGCTGTTGGGCAGTTGTTGTGGGAAGTGGCGTAGTGTGATTTGGATCTATCATTTAACTAAATTAAACACTTGAATTTGTATTATCAACAGAATCACACTCCTTGCTGTTGAATGTTTTATCCTTATCTAAAAAATATAAATTTAAATGCATCCGCTCATAATTTATTTGTTGTAGGTGACCAAAATCCAGGGCAAGATGATGAATATTCATGTTTGTTTTCAGGAGTGGGTGCTGTAGAGAAGGATGGTGTTTTAAAATGGGTACATGCAGTGGTATGTCTCTGCACAATCTGCATTTTTTTACAGGGACAAAGAACATGACAGTGTCATTTTTATGGAGACGACAGCATTTTAATGCCCCCCAAACGAGGAAGAGATGGATATTTCTAGGACTGGGAAGTAGCCTGACTGCAGTTGGTAATGATTGGACTGCAATCCCTAAGGTGCTGCTGTAACCCAAATACTGCTTCCCTCCTCTGTCAGTAGCCACAGGACAGTGTTGTGTGGATATAATAATAATAATAATAATAATAATAATAATAATAATAATAATAATACTCCTAACATAATAAAGACATCATCACATGGTGCAACAGTAGTGACTCAATTAAAGCTGGGGAGAGATGGTTTGAACTCTGCACAGAGATTGACTCCATAGGCCTCTTATGTCATCCTCAAGGTTAACCAGAGAAGGGATTATCCTATTTCTGGTGGTCAATTTTACCTGCCGACAAAGTTCTCCAGCACGGAGCTCTTCCCTGCACTCTGACCGCCGACCACTGCGATCTGCGGCAGGTCCAGGTTGCAGGCCTGGCCGATGGAGCTGAAGGCATCCTGCAGCTTGTTGACCAGCGGGATCAGATCCTCCATGCCACGGTTTCCCATGGTGCCTTTAGACGGGTGGACTCGGGATCAGCGAATGAAAATGGAGAGCGAAAGAGAGAGAGGAGGGGGATGTTGCGCTGCTATATTAGTCCGGGATACCGCGGTGCTTGTTGATGTAGGCTAGTGAAGTCATCTAGCCGCGCATTGCCCCGAGCCAAGCGAGGGTCGTACCGACTGTGGAAGCAGAGGAGAGAGAGAGAGAGAGAGAGAGAGAGAGAGAGAGAGAGGCGCAGAGAAAAGAGATATGAACAGACAGGAACAGACAATTGCGCAGTTGCTCACCACAGCCACCATAACCTCGCTCTCTCTCCCTCTCTCTCTTGCACACATACAAACACACACACACACACACACACACACACACACACACACACACACACACACACACACACACACACACACAGCGAGCAGCACGAAGCATATACTTTCAAGGGCATTTGGTGAGCGGAGCTTCATAGGCTCCATATAGTCTCTTCGAACAAACCCGTGCCCTCCAGAATCCACAAATCACACACGAATAACACGTAATAAATGTAAAACAACGCATCGTTCGCAGCGTGCAGTTAGACGTTGATACACAGTTGAAAATAGTGTCGTCTGCAAATATAACGTGGTAATAATAAGACATTTTAGTGCGCTGTTGTGAGCCTACCCCGCCTCAGGAATCCCTCGGCGTTTTCGGTGTCCGATGGTCCCGGTCGCTGTCCGGTGCTGAAACGACGAGCAGAGCAGGCAGCAACGACGTGTGACGAGACCCTGGACGATTATACAAGCACCACCTGCTATGGCCGTGCATCAGCTTGCTCTCAAATTCCTGTGCATTAATTGTATTCGCCTGTGGGCTTGGTTCCGGTCGGCTGAATGTCAGAGTGGTCTCATCCCGAACACAAATTCGCCTTTGACAGATTAATCATTTTTTCCCCCCTCTCCTTTGCTCCGCGGTGTAATTGCGAAGCTGTGCCTCGCTCTTACACCATATCGACGCGGCGGAGGACCAATGAAAACCGCAGGATTGGAGACGAGGCAGAGAAACGCGGCACCCCATTGGCTGGACAGGTACAGGTTAGGCTTACCTGAGCCCGCCTCCTGTTTACATCCGTGCCATTTCTGTCGTTGTGAGTCATGCGGCACGGCTGCGCATCGCTGCAACAGAAGAGGTGGATGCGCTCCTTCAGATCCCTGCACTAGGTGCAGAAACCATCGGTCGTAAATTCCATACACATTGCATACATGGTAGGCCTACAGGCCATGGCAGTCATTTTATGTCGCCTTGCTTTGCGCACAATAACAGGATGAGCTGCATCCTTTATGACTTTGACCATATCGGGCCACGTTTGGAAACATGAAGTCCAGAAGGGTTCGCTTTAACCGGACAAAAAATAAGTGTGATGCTTGGTGCCGGATGGTCCCTGCCGACCGAGGCTGGTGGAGGCGGTCAAACAGAAAGGACACTGCCAATCTGCCTTAACCTCTCGCAGGACAACCTCTGTGCCAGATAACAAGTGTCTCTCTTGCACTGGATGTGAACATCGCCTATCTAGATGATCTAGGAGGAGAGATCTAATTAGCGCATCGAGCCCCTCTGCAAAGGGGTCGGATGTGCTTCCATCTGCCTGTGACAGTCAAATCTCATCGATTAAGTCAGTATTTGTCCTTTCCATTAAGGGCATGCTTTGGAGATGGATCTCGTCGGCACATCTTGTTGTAGTAAGCTGGAGTAACACTAGATGGCGTTAACAGTATAACCCAAACTGCAGCTCTGCGTTTGGGCCCAATTTGGGCCCAGTTGATATCTGCTACTTATTCAAAAAATCATGCAAAATGATTTGGTAATATAATAGGGAGACACATTTTTAGGGAGATACATTTTTAATCAAAAAATTTCGCGAGAAAAGCGTAGGCCTATGTCATTTCTGATGTTAATATGTTTGTAGTTTTCTGGAAAACAGGGGTGAAAGTAACCAAATCATGTGGTTTAGGATATTATGAAGAGTTTTCCTGACATAAAAACTGTCTGATTGGACAACTCGTACCCTGTGACGTAACCTGACAGAGACAAGATGTGTGAGCAGCGGTATCCAGTGGCAGCAACATAAATCCAACACCTCCTCGCTCCCTCTCTCTTTTCTGCACCCTCCCTGTCATCTCCTGCCAAAGATCCTGTTTCCTGAGGTGTCTGCAGTAACAGGAGAGTTGGTCGCCAGGTCAGTATTTAGGGCTTAACAATATAGGTGGGCCCTTTTTCAGTTCAGGACCTGGCAATCACTTCAATGGTGACCAGTGCACCTACAGAGCAGGGGCACTGTTAAAATGAGGCCCTGGGTGATTCAGCGGTGAAGGTGGGGAGAATGGCATGGCATTATATGTTGTATGCACATTATCAATAGAAGACAGTGTGTTGCATATAATGTAGTGCATTTTATTGCATTTCTATACAATATACTACTGCATTGCTTTATACAGTATATAGTATAAAGCAATGCCGTAGTATTGTAGTATTACTACCAGAACATAGCAGTGATGGAGGAAGTACTCGTATATTGTGTTGAAGTAAAAGTAACGAAATGAGAATGCAACTCCTGTATTAAGAATATTACATACTGTAAAAATGGCCAATTATGCGGAGAATGCCATTTCTACTTTTTGAACTGGAAGCTGAAGAGAAAGACCTGGTGGGACAAAACAAAGTCCTGATTCAATCCCACTCTGAGGCCTTCAACAAGCATCTAAATGAAGAAGACTGGAAGACAAAATACGATGTGCTTAACAGACTGACGCCTTAAAGCTTCAGAACAACAAATGGACAGAAAAGGAATCCAGTGTTTGAACGACAATCTCATAGTTCTGGATGCATTTAAGGCAAATTATGAATCAATGAAGCCAGAAAACGAAGCCCTGAGCTAAATAAATGGCACTCTTTAGATTAAGGTTGAGGAGCTCAGCAACACAGATAAGGTTGAGAAAGCTTTGACCGACATCTACAACTCCCTGAGAGCAAAGAAACATTACGACGGCCTTCGTAAAGAATTCCAGTAGCTGAATGAAAAAGCGGACAAGGAAAAGGCTCTGGAGGAGAAGTGCGAGGCGGTGAGGGTGAAGAGAGAAAACAACCGCAGACAACAAGATGTTCTCCAAGAACAAGTCAGCTAAATAAAAAAAAACTTCAAACTTCATGACCTTTCTGCTGATAAAATTGGTTTTCTGAAAAGCCCCCAACTGTAAAACTAAAGGAGTAATATACATGACATTCAGAGCATTAATAAAGCAGCAAACCACTATATGTGAAGAGATAGAGGTGTGAGCAAAGGCTTCAATTGCGCTCTCGTCCTAATTACATTGAAAACAGAGTAAGTTGCAAACTATTCATGGCTTCACAGTTTGAGGCAAATACTTTTTTCTTCATTCTCCTGTTTGCAGCTAGTTTGGCGGCAGAGTCGCTAAATCTTAGCCTGACTTGCACCACAGTGGAAAAGCCCTCTTGTTAATAAACCGTCATCAGTGGGGAGAAAACAGTGGCCCCATTACGTAACCCAAATCCTTTAAACAGTCCAGTCGCATACTGCACAACAACACAGACAGATGGAATGACAGTTTGTGTTGTTGGTGGGGAAAGAGGAATGTACTGAAACTGTTGAATATGCGTATTAGAACCAGAGGAATCCCGCCAACCCATACTTATAAGAACAACATGCCTGGAGGGTGACGCTCTGACAAATATTTTTTCATGATTTTTACACTCTGTACTTAGATGACGCAATGTAAAAAAAAAGACAGACACGAACATTGACTTAGGAGAATTTACAAGGCAATACTTAGATGGTAAATATATGAAATATTAGATTTCTTAGCCAGACATATTTTGTCCTAGCACCAGTATGTAGTACAGATTTGAAAAACTTTGATTTATAACCAAATATCTGCAAAACTAATGAAATTCCCATCAGCCTCAGCTGTGTTTTGTGTTAAGTGCTCATTATTAAATGTTTTTTTTTAATTTTCTGCAATAATCAATGCAATAATGTAAAAAAAAAACATTGGCTTTTTGTCAAGGGAATATAAGATTAGATAAAATAAGATAATCTTTTATTAGTCCCACAGTGGGGAAATTTACGGGATGCATTCCAGTGCAATGTGTCATACGTCATCCCTGCAGCACTCTATTTGTCTGCCCAGCTATGGTGGCTATCACTGTTTCCACCATCATATTTTACTGTTAACATATTTTGACAATCCCATGAAATGCATCCTGGAAAACAGTGCAACGACAGTGGTGCTCTCTAGTCTCTATATTGACTTTATGCCATAAGAACGTCAACCACATCACTTCCAGTGAGGCAGAGGACTCATTGTAAAGAGCTACAGCAGACACCTAGTGTAAAATAGGCTGCATCAGTTGCATCTGATCTGTTTGTATGTTCGACTGTCTGTGTTTTCACAAAGGAAACTCTGGTGCCATGTCTGTGTCAGTAATGAGAACCTCTGGTGGCAACACCTGCATTGAGCTGTCGGAGACCAAACAACAGCCTTTGTGCCGCTGTGAGGCTGAGGTTTCGTGTGAGTAGGAGTGTGATCCTCCGTGATTATACCCTCACAGTCACAGCAGACAGCACGCCATTTTTAATGCTTTTCTCAGAAACACTTCCCACTGACCCCCCTGTGGGCCCACTCGGTTAACACTATGTAACTATAAACCCTCCTTTTCATTCTACTCTGTCAATTGATCACTATGAATCAATCACACACAGTGACTCACATGTGCTTCGGCAGCTCAACATGCAAAGACTGTCTCGCTCTCTTTCACATGGTGTCTCATGAAGTGCAGTTAAGACTCAAGCTCTGTGGTTCTAGTCTGAGATATGTTGTAAAAATGTCACCGAAACATTGAGGTAGGAAGTTGTGTTCAAGGGTGTTGAATCACTCAAAACTAAATGGCCTAAATGGCATCGTAAACCAACAAGCCAGACTGGCACCTATGTAAAGGGGGTGTTATGCAACACCTTACACCTGTAAATGCACGTCTAGTGAGCCCATGATTGTTCTGTGATGGTGTTATTCAAAATGTGTTATTCGTTGGCCAACGGAAACTTACATTGTCAATGTCTAAATGAGTCAGTGTGAGAGAGCTGGCACGCCATCTAAATAGCCCCCAAGCCCACCTTCCTACTCTCTTCTGCCTGACTTCCTCTAAGTCACTGATCAGATTGTAATGGCTGCTGCGCAAACAACTCAGCAATCACACTGTTTCTCTCATTAGTTTTGTTTTCCTTCAACAATCGCAATGTCCCCCTCCTCCCTGTTTCCTGTTGCATAATATTATGGAAATCCTATTCAAACAAACGCAGCAGTAAAATGTCCCTGTAGAATTAAAAAGTGGAAATCCTAAACTGCCAATAATTCTGGGATTGCACTTTTAAAAGGGCTTTTGAAATAACTGCCAAAATAACTATGATGTTGACTATTTTTCACTCATTTTGCAATCTGATTATATTACTCATATTTTGTTTGTGATCATATTTATTTGCATTATTTTTCTGGAGGAACTATATGCACGCTACATTGCAGGTCTGTGAGAACTAAGTGAAGTAACCTTCCCGATCTGGGGGTCAGGACACCCAAAGGGGTCCCCATCTGAAGAGTCACAATCAAGATAAGAGATACGAAAATGAATGTTTCTGTGACACAGAATTACTGCAAGTTTAGTTTTTTCTTACTTTCCATTTTTCATGGTATATGTTCTGTATATGAACAGCTACAAGGAGGTCCAGTATCTCTTAAAACAAACAAAAAAGCATTGTATCCAAAAAGAGCACTATAACACACGGCAAGCACCATCATCATTAGTGTATTCTTAACTCAAGCTGTGCATGTTGAGCACTTCAGCAGACTAACATTGAGTCGTGGCTCACTTGGCTGGATAGCATAAAGAGAGAACCCTTGTGGAAAAAGGTGTTAGCATGTTAGGATCCCCTGTTCTCCCTGACAGGTTGTCTGAGTCATTATATTACATAAGGAAAACACACCTCAGTGGCAAAAACATTGTGGAATACTGGTGACTTTCCACAGGCCGTAAAACAGACAGGTTAACTAGGCAGTAGTTTGATCTTCTGGAACCAAACACAGATGTGCACTGCAAGCTGCTTTTCAGTGTAAACTGGTCCATTGCTGTTGGCATTTATTTACAATATGTTGTCACAGAGGGCCGTAACAGCATGTTGATTCAGGAAAAAGACAGAAGTCCATAACTTTACCCATTCAGAGATCAACATAATTTACACACTTTGATACTCTTGAGTTGGATTCCAGCGGGGGAGTTTGTGCTTTTGCCCTTTCTGGTCCGCACAGACCCAGACCAGGTCCCAGGCGCATCACATGGAGACAGTTGGAACACCGGTCAGCCACATGCCTCCTGTAAATAGAGAAAAGAAAGCCTGAGGCGACCATTTTCGTTATAAAAAGTTTTAGTTTCCACTATAATGTACCCAGTCAAATAACAATCCATGGCTTTATGCTTAGCCTAGTAAGCCACATTTTAAGCTTTGCAAGCAGCAAGGCTCTAAGGTTTTGGCAATGTCGGTCCATCTGTTCATCGGTTGGTCCACCACTTGGGCCGCGACTGAAATGCCACAGAATCAGTTGGATGAGTTGCTATGCAAGTTTATACAGCCAAGCTACTGACTTGTATGTAGCCCCACCATGAGGTTGACATTTATGTTTCCGAGTAAAACAAATAATGGATATATTTACACAACACTCAAATAAAATAGCAGACAATAGAAACAGTGCACAATATAGTATAGTGGGGATGTTAGCATGTGAGGTTTCCGTGGGTCTGGTAAGAAGAAAGAGAGTAACCACACTGTATCTTCGTTCTGAGCCAGACTGATCCAGCTGTGCAGAGGAGAGAGGAGTACCAGTGTACCCTCAAGTCCTCTGAAGGACCAGTTTCCTTTGCTGTTGAGCCTCTTTGGCGAGTGGTGGCTTCAGATTCCCAGACTCCTACTCTCCCTGGAGCCCAAATTTAACCCTGTACCTGGACCATAAACTGAGTTTGCGATTAATCACATGGTGGTTTATTAGTAAAACCATCAGTTTGTAAACAGCTCTGCAGATGACAGCCAGTAGACACACAAAGAGATGCTGTCCAGTCAAAAAAGCCTGCAGAGACACAATTAAATAATTCTCTATTTTTCCACTGATACTGTGTGAGTCTCTTTCAGCTCAGCTCAGCTTACCTCGTTACCACCAAAAAGAAGACACACGTGGATCTTTACATACACCCTCCACACCCACCCGGCTATTTCCCTCCCTGCCACACTCCTCGTCCCCTCCCACTCTGACAGTTAACTGTATAAATATCCTACTCTCATCATTGCTGGGATTCAGACACTGACCTACACTGACGACGGATATTCAGGTGAGAAGAGACCAGCTAAAGAAAGAAAGAAAAATATATAAATCAAGTGGAGACACTACTGAACAGAGGAGTTGCATCTCTGCTAAAACCAGAACATCATCAACTCAGAATGTGGCTCCAGGTGTCTCTCCTCTGTCTGTGCTGCTTAACTCTGCCCAGCCAAAGTCAGGCCCAAGAGCGAGCCTCCCTCCGCCGCTCCAATGACCATGCCGGGCGCTGCCACTACACTTTCACCGTGGCCAGTCCAGAGGAGTCCAGCTGCTCCGGAAGCAGCATGAAGCCAGAGATGGATGGAGTCTCGTCCCGACTCACCATGCTGGAGGCTTTAGTCAGCCGTCTGATAGCAGGAGTGGATGGAGGCTCCAGGACTAGGGCTAACGGTGAAGAGGGTCTCCAGGAAGCCTACTCACCACAGGTAACAAGGGAAAGAAACCAGCTGCAGCAGGACAAAGAGCATCTGAACGGGCAGGTCCAGGAGCTGCAGAGGAGGCTGGCCGAGCTGAGTCAGGAGGCAGAGAGCCTCAGGCAGAGACCCTGCCAGCAGACACACACCTCAGGGGGGACTCAGCGTGAAAACAAACCTGCTAGTGGTACGTACATCAGTGGGAAAGGGAAAACACACACAAATCAGAATGAGAACTCTTTTACGTACAAGACTGGCATTTAACAAGTTATCTTTTCAGAAACCTGATAACAGATAAAACAATTCTCTCCTCTTCTGAGAAATGTATTTGTGGTTGACTATGAAAAGTGTCCCGGCACAGCAGGTCAGGTTGCAGTTGGCTGTTCAGGTTGAGTATGGGGATTGGAATTTACAACAGAGACTCTTTTTATATGACGTCACTCAAGCATTTCTGTTTATGTGCATGTGATCATTTTCAGGGGAGCAACAGCAGGTTTATAGGGAACCTGCTGAGCTCAGAGGCAAGTAAATGAGATACTTGGTCTTTGATGTCGTCTGTGAGGGGTGAATGACGATGATTTAACTGCAGATTACTACTCATATCTACATCAATTATCAATAATTATTTTCGTCTAAATTTTCTACTCAAGATTCCTTCCCAGCCGGTAGCCTGTGAAACATTTTGCTGTCTTACACATGTTTCTCCTTCACCTTGTCTTTCCAGACCCTGCACATGATTTGGGGAATGGTGCTTACCAGGAGATGAAGGCTGAGGTTATAGAGGTTCCAGCATCCCGCCTCATTCCTGAAGGAAATCACAACTTCACTGGTACATTTTGGGTTGTACTGATGCCAATGTAGCTGTCCAAATTGGCCTATAGTGGTGGAATGTTAGTGCAAATCAATGTGATCGGATGCATTATATAACAAATACCGAGAAGTTTAACTCTCTTCTTTTCTCCAGGCTGTGGAGATCTGCAGTCAGTGGGAGATCCCGTGTTGCACAGGAAGGCTGACAGTATTACAGGGAAGTATGGAGTGTGGCTGCAGGATCCCGAGCCTCAGGGCCCCGATTACACCAACAAGACTGTGTGGCGTATCGACACAGTTGGCAAAGATGTCCGTCAGCTCTTTGCATATGAAGACATGGATCAACTATCCCAAGGCTTCCCTATGAAGATTATGGTACTGCCAGAGCCTATGGAGAGCACAGGGGCAACCATGTACCGCGGCTCCCTTTACTACCAGCGCAAACGCAGCCGTACCCTGATCCGTTACAACCTGACCTCTGAGAGCCTGGCATCACGGCGAGAGCTGCCTCACGCGGGCTTCCATGGCCAGCACCCTTACTCCTGGGGTGGCTACACTGACATCGACCTGGCGGCAGACGAGCAGGGCCTGTGGGCGATCTACAGCACAAGTAAGGCAAAGGGTGCAATTGTGATTTCCCAGCTGGATCCCAAGAGCCTGGAGGCGAAGAGGAGCTGGGAGACCAACATCAGGAAGAACACAGTGGCCAATGCGTTCATGGTGTGTGGACGTCTGTACACGGTGGCCAGCTACACTGCACCCAACACCACCATCAACTATGTGTTTGACACAGCCACCAGCGTGGGGCAGGCTGTTGCTGTGCCCTTCAAGAACAAGTACCGTTACAACAGTATGGTGGACTACAACCACGCCCAGAGGAAGCTGTACGCTTGGGACAACTTCCACATGGTCACCTATGACATCAGACTGGGCAGGGCCAGCCATGGCAGCAGCTAAAGAGGACACAGACTGAGAGAAACTGCTGTGAACAGGAGTGAAGAGCAAGTGAATAAGATAAAACATACAATCATTTGCATTGTACTGATGTGATTGCAAAGCTTGGTAGCCTATGTGTTTTGCATCATTAAAATCTATTTTTTCTATTACTATTGTAAATAAGATGTCAACAGAAATATAATCATAAAGCAGATTAATGTGCCCTTGATGATCTCAATGGTTATTACAAACAGTAATCATGGTTTAACATTTTGAAATATTTAATCTGTTTCTAAATGTTGACTTTATTACACTTTGTTTGTGTCATACTTTGCCATTCAGTTTCAAAAATATTCATAGCATATCATTAACTAGCGTTAGTACGTCTATGCTACAAAAGCTACTGAAAGTGAACTGAATGTATACACATGCTGCTTTTGCTTTTTAATGATTCCAACCATGAATAAAGACCTACCTGGCTTTACAGGAACAATGTTGTTTCTCAATTTCATGGTTGTCCGTCACTATCGCCAGATGATGTGGTGGTTCACCCACCTTTAACTACTGAGAGTTAGTTGCTAGGTCAGTGCTATTTCACATTACTGTTGGAGTTTGTTATTGGTTTAGTCCTTCTTGTTTTCTGTATTAATGAGGACTTGTGTCTTTAGACCACACACACCTCACCTGCATTGTGGCCGCCTGTGAGCAATTTGTGCCTCTGTACCGGAGGCCTTAAAACCTCAGTGTAAACACACGTCCAGTCTCTGTTATGACACCCCATATATACAGTACTCTTAAAGCAACTACTACACCAGTATGCACAAGCCCCCATGTTGTCATTTGCAACCATATTCCAGGTATACATTGCCCTCTGTGGACAACTCTTTGCATCTGCATCATGCATACACACCTCCCACCTCTAGTGAGTAAGAGTATATTCCAATTCAATCAGGCTCCTGCCTGAACTGATTTCAAAATTTAAAAAGGTAAAACCACATAAAATCCTTACAAATTAGTTTAATGTTTAGTTTGTAAATAACAATAGCAGATGGTGGTTGACAGCACAGTTTAACAACACTGTAAAAGGAGATGGATGCATTATAATGCCAGTCAGGAGACTCAGCAGCTGATGGAAACCTGACAGAGTGTGAGTCTACTTCCTCCCACCAGTGTTCACACACAAACTGTAAACCCACTGTGGATTGTTTCAGCTCTAAACAAAACCACGTGACACGGTGCAGCCCCATACTGAGACAAACTTCTCACTTTACCAGGAAGTAGTGTACTAGTGTCCTGTTCTCTATAGTTTAAGCTTTCATACTCAGCTACCAACGTATTCCGTGTCAGTAAGATACAACACAATAGCTTTAAATGGTGCACAATTTACTTAGTAAAAATAAATGCATTGTAAGGTTAAGGCCATGCATAATCAATACCACTATGCAAACATGCTACATGTCCATCCATGAGTACCCACGCCATCAATTTCACACCAATTCTGTAATAAGTTATTTGTGCAGCTATAGTATATAGTTGGATCAAGAAAAGTGAGCTTTCTTTGTGTGTTTTTTTTGTTGTCGCATGTTGTCACATCCCTGCTCTGTATACGTCTTGTTTGTGTCATGTTTTGAGGTAAACGCTCTGCGGTGTGTGCTGGTGCCATGTCATATATGAATATGGTTGAGATATGTTCACTCTGGACGTGGCAAGGCAAGCGCCAGTTGTATTCATCCTTAGGAACATTATACATATACTGTATGCCCTCATGTCAGTGTGTTCGACTGCTCACCATGGCAATATGCAAAGCCTGGTCTGGCCTTTATTAAAATGCCTTTTTTATAGGAATTGTATTGATATAGCCTACATGTCCCAAAATAATGAAATGGTTATCCGTTGGTCATGGAGGACAGTTAGAAACTGATGATTAACTGAATAAAGCATACTTTAGATTGCAGGAGTCCAAACCAATGTCTAGATGTTTTTTTTTTTTTAAATAATAAAAAAATACACGTTCTCTCACCCAGGGCCAGATTCAGCATGATCTCCACACTCTCCCCACGGAGCAGAGATACAGCGTGCCGATGAGCCACGGGAGGACATGCCCAGAGAACTCCACCAAGCGCACTAAGGGCCATAAGTTTCCCCATGGAGACTCCTCACAGGCACACACTCCGAGCCACTTGGACAGCCAAAGATCTATCGCCAACAGAAAACGGACCGTTATCGTGAATATCGGCTGGCTCAGTCTGACGGAAAAGTCCTCAGACGATGCCCGGTTTCCAGACACAATGCCACGGCAACTATTCCACCTGGATGTTGGTGAGGACATTTTTGTTTGCCAGTGTCCTCAGTAATAGATCCACCCTTCTTTATCGACCACCTGTGGCCGATAAACACTTTAATCCTGCTGCACTCCGACGCCAAACATCCTGCAAACTGAGAAGTCCGGACACAGGGGTTCATACCAGTAAAATAATTTTACGAGATCATATATTCAATATATTCTCGTGAAGAAGTGTTTCATTGAGACACCTGTGCCGATCAATCAAAACGTCACCTGGACGCACAGCTTTTTATAAGCCAGTCAGTCAGTCATGTTATGCTGCCCTGTGCAGTTCACAGATGATGATGCATAATAGAGTAAACCGTTGAGAGGGAAGTTCCCGCCTCCAATTGTATTAAGCGTCTGTCATCAGAGCTGTTGCTGAACAGATCACACCTCCACGGCCACACTCAATATGCCGGGATTGCTGCTCGGAGATGTATTTCCTGATTACGAAGTGGAGACCACCAATGGCAAACTTAAACTGCACGGATTTCTCGGTGATTCGTAAGTAGCCTTCTTGAATATTGATATCCTTGCATATTTATTTGTAGGCTTACCGAGAATTCAGTTCACCCGAGAGTGAGAGAGATTGCACCCAGTTCCTGTTACTGACTTCTGCTTTAGACCTTTGCTTATGATTTATATAGCATCAAAACATTTAAACGTGGTACTGTGTCCTATTGATGCATGTTGATAAAAACAATGTTCTATAATGTGGTGGACACATGAATCTCTGGCAGCCTTCATATGTACAGCGGTTTATGACCAAATCCTCGGGCCGTTAATCAGAGTGAAAGTTTTCAAATGAAAAGCATCAATAAGCCAGAGTTCAAACCTTAAATCCCTCAATGATGCAGAACCACATTGCTGGCCTCATGAAAAAAGCCCCCTCTGTCACAGAGAGGCCACATACTGTCAGTTTAGTGTCAGATGCATCGTTCAGCGTATCCTATTGTGCAACATCAGTAACCATTCATGTCTAGCGAGAGGAAACGTAGTGCAATGGAAACATGTTTGGAAACCTCGTCGTCATTACAGAAGCACAGACCCTTGAGTGAACCTGACACAGCCTCACTGATCGCTCTTTTTATTCCAGATGGGGAATCCTGTTCTCCCACCCCAGAGATTACACCCCGGTGTGCACCACAGAGCTGGGACGAGCTGCCAGACTGAGCAGTGAGTTCAGTAAACGCAACGTCAAAATGATCGCCCTGTCCATTGACAGCCTGGAGGATCACCACGGCTGGACCAAGGTGTGATAGTTACAGCATCAACGCGCACAGAAAGATGTTCATGACATACTGAGCATCGAAGTTTGGACTTCCCAGCTGGTAAAACTGTTAGTTAGTGAGCTCTGTCATATATCACATAATCCTTTTAACAATGGATTTGATGACTAGTGATGCTATATTTTAGTGTGTCGCAGGTCCTAACTACACACTGAAATACATACACAAATCATGCTAATGTTGTTGAATCTACAAAACTTAGACCTATAACACGTTTACTTTTCAACACTAAGTTCTGGAGAGAAATATCTCAATTTTCCAGGATTTTCTTGACAGAAATACAACCGATTAAACAATTTTGAAGGGCAAACTGGGATTGGTTCCACTAGATTACATGCTATGGTCAAATGTATGTATGAAATCAGTTTGAATGTATCTAGTCTAGACCGCATCAAATGCAGATCACAGTGACATTTCACCACTAAATTATAATGAGTTCTTCCTTGAGTCTCGGTGGATGTTTGTGCCAAATTGGAAAAACATCGCTCAAGGTGTTCCTGAGATACTGCGTTCACAAGAATGAATGGACAACCCGAAAACACAATTCTGGCCAAAGCACAAAGGCATAACCACTTAACGGTCATCCGTGTTCGTCAAGTTCAAATTAGTAAACTGCATAGCTCACCCAATTCTATCTTTACTGTGCGTGCGGCACAACATCGTTTTTTTTTTAATCATAAATATCCCATGTTTAAAAAGAGCTCCATTAGTGTAGGTTTGAATAACTAAGGGATTGTGTGTCTCTGTGCTAAATAGGACATCCTGGCATACAACTGTGAGGAGTCTGCTTGCTGCTCGCTGCCCTTTCCCATCATAGCGGACAGTAAACGGGAGCTGGCAGTGGCCCTGGGCATGCTGGACCCAGATGAGAAGGACAAAGATGGCCTGCCGCTCACTGCCCGTTGCGTAAGAGTCTTCACAATCAAAATCCAACATCCCTCCTTAATAGGAAGCATTCAAACTAAATATAGTATCTACTCTAATGCATATATAGAATAATTAGTAACCTTGTCAGGCTTCATCTCTATCTTTTTTTTTAAATGTATTCTTTAGGTGTTTATCATCGGCCCTGACAAAAAGCTAAAACTGTCACTCCTCTACCCGGCCACCACCGGACGCAACTTTGATGAGATTTTGCGAGTGGTGGACTCACTCCAGTTAACAGCAGGGAAACGACTGGCCACACCGGCCGACTGGAGGGTATGTTACACCTTTGAAACTGACCTCAGTTTATATCAATCATTTCAGCAGCTGACTACAAAGA